>JAODKC010000110.1:1521837-1534491 GCA_026777985.1 Mormyrops attenuatus
CCCCCCCCCCCCCCCCCCCCCCCCCCCCCGGCTTGTGGTGGGCGGGGGGGGCCGCGGCCCCGGTGTTTGGGTTTGGGGGGGGGGGGGGGGGGGGGGGGGGGGGGGGGAAATCCACAGCTTCTGAGGGCTCTCTACTTACTGGCACGCCTTATAGATCTTTCTCAAGAAGTTTTTGGAAAGAAAGCGATGGATACCTCTTTTAAGCAAAAGAGGAAGACAAATCAGAGACCGGGGACACACAGGAATAGAAGATTCGAGATAAACATCCAGAAAGAGAAGTTAAAGGTGTTTTAGATTTATTGGACTGTGCCCAATAAAAAGCAGAACCGTTAATCGCTAGGGTATTTTTTTAGAGGAGGACACCTTACCTCAAAAGTAATTTTTAAAACTCCCCCTGTTTGCATAAGTAACACTACCAGGGTTCATCCCTGAACTTCAGCTGAGTTTGGCGACTTGGCTTACCTAATTGGCCTTGAAACCACTATTTCTACTTGAGGTTCTGATTTAGAATCCAAAATGATATTGTAAACTTCCTTTTTTGTTGCTCCGGGCAACGGCTTCCCATTCCATTGCAGGACCTCATCACCTAGGAACACAGGTGGGTGGTAAATTGCACGGATATATGGATGACACCTCTGCTAACTTTTTAACACTAGAAGCCTTGGAAATACAGGGGAGGAAATAACACAACACCCATAAAGCATTTTCCTGGAATTTTTCTTCCAAATCGAGGCAACAGAAGCTGAAGTGAATGTGATTGGTGGGAACGCCATTTTCCAGAATTCCTGCTCACCTGCCCGTAAATGACCCACAACATCGGCAAGGCTCCCCTTCTTGACTTTGGTGATGAAAGCCCCAAGTCTCCCAGTCTCTGTCATCTTCCCTCCAACGACCTGAGAATCCAAAGAAGCAGGGCCAGTGATCAGCTGACCTGTCACACCGTCATCTCATCAATTGTGGCATGAACGAGTTTGCGGAGTCAAAACCTCCCGTTTGCTCTAGCTACAGTTATCATACTGGAGGAAGGACCCTCTATACTCAATCACAAAATGACGTAAAATTCAATAGCCCAACAGGCTATTAGAGGCACAAATTATTAGCTGATATTACTTTAGCCAGTCAGTCGTGAAGAAATGTAAACACATTTTTAACACGGGGGCCGCTGTGACACACTGCGGGTCAGTCACAGGTGGGTGTTTCACATGTGCGCAAGCATCTGTGATTCATTTCATTTAGCCTCTTATCTAAAGCAATTCCCCGGGCAGGCGTGGCAAAAATGCAAAGTGACGTCATCCAAGACAAGTAGCTAAACAGGCAATTAGCGACATACGTCATTAGCAGATATTGGTTATTCTATCCAGTTACGAAACAGCCATATTTTTAACACAGAGACAGAGCGATATGTCAATAACATCCTACTTGGGTAAATAACTTGCACTAAATAGCAGACACTGAATGAACTGCACGGTATCACTTTGCTTTACTGCCATAATTGTTTCTCGTCACGACAACTCTGTAAATCGTGTCGGATGAGAGTCAGCTCGCTCGATAAATTCGGAAACATTTTCTCACACCAGCGTCAAAGTATATTTGGAATGCAGCAGCGTGTGGTTCTGCGTAGGAGAGGACCGGCCGGGGTGCTGGCGCGGATGGTAAAATTATCGGATGGCTTGATCGCTGACCTTTAACCCTAGCATGGTGCTGGCCTCTTTCGTCATGGCTATCCTCTTGCTCAGGGTGATCCGTCCAATCAGATGGTCACCCTCCTTGGACGGTTGCCAGGTGACAGGATGCTGGGGAGGGGGTTGGACAGGAAATCAGCCACGTCCACCAGTAGCTACCAACCTGGACACACACATGCACTCGTGCACGCGCGTGCACACACACACACACACACACACACACACACACACACACACACCAACTGCATTTATGTTAGTATATACTTCAAAGCGTAATCTTGGTCCTGTTGTTCACTCTGTCATGGTTACTATGACAACGAGGCTGAGGTGCAGAGCCCCACACTGACTCCAGAGGGCGGAAGAGTCACACTAATGCAGGAGGCCTGGCGAGTCTACGGCACCCCTAAAGGGAAGGAGAAGGGTCCAAACCCACGTACCTCATGCTTATTGAAACATCAGCCATTTACTTCTGTGACACCATTTTGAATCTAAACAGTATGAAAATGTGACAGAAGAAGCCCCACACATTTCACACTTTTATTTAAACACTGCTGGGTGTAGTTTCACATGCTATTTCACAGTGGCTTAGCGGGAGTCCAGCCATAAATCTACATGCATACCTTAGAGCTTTGCACAATTACACATGTAAATATTTACCGGAGTGGTCCATGTCACATGACATGCTGCAGGCTAAAAAGGCTGGGGCCTCTGCCTGCTTTTACTATATTTACTGATATATACCGGCCACTGGGCATGTTAAAAGTGAAAGTGCGTTTAAAGTAAACACTGTCATCCCAATGAGTACACTTCCATTCCCAGATGGGTGTTTAAAAAGGCCCAGCCTCTCCTGGCCATGTGGCGAGCTCCTGCGGGAAATGCGGGGGGGGGCATGATGGTGTTGCCCTCAGAAAACTCACATGCCACACGGTGGGGTCCAAGGGGTAGCAGTCCCAGTCACCTGGAAAGGAGAGGGAGAATTTCAGCAGGGGGGTGGCAGGGGGCAGTCAGCTGACGGAAGGTGCGCTAACACAGGGCAGATGGCGCTGGACTCTCAGCGATACAGCTCGGTTTACAGCAGCAGTTGGGGGCCCGGTCACTGAACTGACGCACTGCTACAGCCCCAATGCTGGCAAGCGGGGCCTCCAAGCCCTCCCCGGGGGAGGGGCGCGGGGGGGCAGGTGCTCCCTTTGCTGGAAGAGGCTCTCTGCAGTGCAGGAGGCTCAATCCTATTATCCAGAAGGTGGGGGTGGGGGTCAGACGGCGAGCGACTAGCGCTAGGCACACATGAGGCCCGGCTGCCCATCTGCAGGGGCTGGCGGCTTGGCGTGCCATATGCCCCCAGGGACGGCCAGCTTTCCGTGACGTGCGTGCGGCCTCAGAGAGCGTCGATACAGGGACAGCAGACAGGAAACGGGCGGACTCGACTGCGGTGACACTACAGCGACACCTGGATTCTGGCACAACCACCCCCCCCCCAGGCTGGCACTGGTTACGCATGGGTTCAGTACATTTTGGGACTATACTGACAGTTTACAGCACTGCATGTTGTACATGGGAGTGATCAGCCCATGTGTTTTAACCGCAGGTCCAACCCCCTCCCCCTTCATACAACGTCTCCCCAGGTACTCCAGCTCTACATTCCCCATAGTGGGTGACATGTGTGAGGGACTATACGGACCATGTGAAACGGATCGCTGCACAGGGTGGCCCCCGTCTTGGATTGGATGCACATACAGTCATGTCAGCCAGGCTTCATCCATAAACAGGTATACAGTCCCACGAGGTAACGTTCAACCATGGCCACAGTGTACGGGGGGGCACAACAATTTATATACATGCAGTCAGTGGCACGGGAACCAAGGGCGACAGGCTGGGCATGTGCCCCCCCATATTTAATTTGGCTTCATTTGTCCAGCCAAAAAATATAGATCTTTGCATTTGAATTATTAATCATGAACCCCCAGTATCAAACTCTCTCCTACACCCATGCATGCAGTGCATTATGTATGTAAGCATTAATAAATAATGTAGCAACATAAAGGGTAGAATATATAGTGTCAGCTGACTGACAATAAATAGACACACACAAATAGCACAATGCAGATTTCTGAAATAAGTGGGGAAATTGGCAGCTGCTGCCTTTCAGGTGTAAATCGGTCCAAACGCCTACTACTGGCTTCTGACACAGTGTGCCATGCAACGCACGACACCATGCAGTGAAGCTCACCCTTCAGGGTATAAACAGCTTCAGCTCACTCATTCTAATAAAACCAATAAGTCCTGCTAGTTAAAACTGTCTAACCTGCAGCGATGTATTATACTGTGTACAGTAAAAATTTTACAGTCTCATTTGACCTACTTGATCGCACCGGTAAAGCTGTCCGGCATGCACGGGGCGGATTCCCTCCATGGTGCGGGGACAGGACCGGGCACCCGGCTTTCCTGTCAGTCTTTGGGGCATTAGACCGACTATCAGCTCGCCTTTATTCAGTGCGTTTGTTCCGTGTATCGGTCAAAGACCGGGAGCGGAATTGATCGCTCCGAATCCGACTGCTTGGCATCAACCCCCCCAGGGCAGATCACAGCCAGCGAAGGGCGGCATTAGGACACCGATTTATTGACCCAGTTCCTGTACTCGGTGTGCTAAAAACTAACCCTGAAAACAGATTTTAGATAAGTAATAAATAACATTTCCCTCCCTGTCCGCCATGTGGCCCAGGTGTCAGGGGACCCGGCTCTAAACCCCAAAGTTGGCCGCTTCCCCAAACCAGAAAAAACGACTGGGCTTCTTAACATCCATCGGGGCAGATCAAAGCACAAAAAACCCGGCGAGGTTAAACACTGCAGGCAAATATCCAGAGGCAGGGTCTTCGACGTGCAAGATAAACGAGAGGGAAGGGGGCAAAACAGCAGTAAGGTCACACGTGGGTGACAATAATAATAATAATAAAAATGATAATAATAATGCAAACTTATGCTGGATAGGAGGTGATGGAAAGCCGGTGAATGAATATTAAGATCCGCAGTAACAGTGCAGTGACGTCACAGCTCCAGCTGTCACCGAAGCCGCGTTTTACGCGATCAGTATTTTCCGAATCGGATCGGGGACCCGGGGGACGGCGTATTTTTATTCCAGTATAACGCACGTGATTGTACTCGAAATAATCGTCAAGCTCTCGATTAGCTTAAGCAAGTACACATGCAGGTATGACAACGCTTTGCTGGGGCAAAAAAACACAATATTCCCTTGGGACCCCGAAAATGGAGCTTAAAAAAACCCGCAGATCTGATGTATAACTTGGAAGCGACAGCCTGCGGTATATGTGGCAGATTGCTTATGATCATACGGCGAATGCAAAAATAACGTCCTCACGGAATGTCTGCATGTGCAAGACGGTGACTGCAGCGGGGAACAATTAAGCCACTTTTCCAAATGATAGTGAATTATAAATCCTTTCTGAAGAAAATATACACATTTAAACAACCGTCCAGGTGTTCTGCACAGTAAATTGTCACAATCGAATGATTCAGAACATGACGTACCTTTAATGTACATACCTCTGGAAATAAATCAGCTTAAAAATCTTAATTAAAGTCAGATTTCTTGCAATTATCAAAATAACATTGGTGTTACAAACACAGCACGGCATAGTTAATCACTGTCACTTTTTGTCATAATCAAAACTAATCATAATATGATAACGCAGCGATATAGTTTGCAGTTTTAAATAGCAACAGATCACACAGGATAAGCTGTTTTAGTAAAATGGTTTAGACTTGCAGTAAATGTAGCAATAAGTTAATTGGGTGTTGCCTTACCGATGAATATGACAGGTGGTGAGCTTAATAACCATGTATGTGACAAATAAATGTATCTTGTATCTTACTCTCCAGGGTTTCGGGCGCTGCGTCCTGGACCCTCCTGCCTGTCTGCCGGGATCCAGCCCGCCCCGTCCCATATTTACATTCCGCCCCCCGTGCGCCTTAACAGCTGCCCTTTTAAAGACAGCAAAGATCTCCCACATCCTCTTCCTTCTTTTCCTCCGCAGTTATTTTTTCCGTTTAATTTATTAACAGACATTCGTTTATTTTAAAGGCAGCAATTGTCTTTAATGCCTGGCGCAGCACTAACTGATGACTGCTTGACGCGTGTGAATGTACAAAATCGTGAGGCGACAAGTGTAGTGTAATGAAAATAAGCGGCAGCTTAATGCTGAACATGAACAACTCCACCCATTTTATAGCCCACCTATGGTTTAAAACCTTAAATTAATTTACACATAACGGCATCGTCGTGCTTTGACAGCATGTGCTTTTTGTCACGTCACTTCCGGACATCGTTAATTTAGCTTGAAATGACAGCAAGGTATCAGACCTGGGGAGCTGGCAGAGGCAGGGCAGTTAACACATACCTCTCTCGCTGACGCTCTCGATCTCCACGTCCTCACAGCTGGTGTACTCGGGTGTGGAGCCGCCCTCTTCCTCTGAGCTGCTGACGGACATCTGCCTCTTGTTGACCCCACGCTTAGTCTTGTGGGGACGTGGTGGCGGCGGCCGCAGGGACTCGGATTGGTCGGAGCTGAGCGAGTCGTTGCGTAGCATGCTCTCCATCTTCTCCCGTTTGGCCTTGCGCAGCACGGCGGCTGAGCTGGGCTCCAGGTGGTTCTTCCTGAGGTCAGGCCGCCCGGCGGGGCCCTGGGGGCCCGTGCGGAGCGCAGGGGTGAGCTGGGGGCCGTGGTTGGGTTTGGAGGCGGGCCCCCCCACGGTCCTGTCCACAGAGTAGGAGCGGTGGTTCTCCAGAGGTGCCTTACGCTCACCCTCGCCTCCAGCCCTCCTGCTTGGCCGGCCCTGGATCGCCTCCCTGGGGCCCCCATTCGGCTGCAGCCCCACCTCGTTGATGGCCACGTCGCTGTGCCGGCGCTCGTGCCGTGCCTTGGACACCTTGGCGTGGATGCGCATCTCCTGCTCCTCGGGCTGTGGCTTCACTGGGTAGCGCGCCAGGTTGGGGTCGCTGCGGTAACGCGTCTGAAACTCCTTCTCCCGCCGCTGCCGCTCCGCCTCACCCTCTGGCTGTCGCGGCCTTGGCTCCGGCCGGCCCGCTTCCCCTGCCACACTGTAGTCCTGTGAGCGTACCTTCTCCAGCCTGCGAGGGGCGTCGCGCCGCTGGCTGAGGTCCTCGGAGGCGTGTGACTGCAGCTTGCCCAGGCCCCTGCGCCTCTCCCCTCGCGGCCCCGTCTTGGTGACGGGCTCATGGAGTGACACGGGCCTCTTCCTGCGAGTTGGGGTGACACGGCAGATGCGGAAGGTGTCGGCGTCGTCAGCGAGCAAAGCGGAACGAAGCTCAATGAGAGCCGTGCTGGCTAATCGCCTCAGAGCATCAATACCCCGCAGTGGACTGTCAGCCATTACTAACCATTGAAGAATCAGAGGAATTAAAGGCTTTTGGAGGTTAAAACTTTCAACCCAACTTTGGATTTTGAGTAGGAAAAGTAACTGACTTTTTATTACATAGGGAAATGTAGGTAGGTAGGTAGGCAGGTAGGTAGGTAGATAGATAGATAGATAGATAGATAGATAGATAGATAGTCTGGGTTCATGACTACACTGGTATCAGGAGCAGCAGCACTTGTTAAGTTAGTGGACTAACCCAGGATATGATAACTACAATGACTATGCAGGCGACAGCACGTACTTCTCCCTGGGAGGCTCACTCCGGGACCGGGAGGTGGGTGCCCCCGTCTGGCCGCCATCGGGACCCTTGGTGCGGTCAGCCGTAGCAGGCGGCAGGGCATCCTGGCCAGGCCCGGGGCCCGAGTTCAGCGGGGCCTGCGACCTGGAGCGCACCTTCTTGTCAAACATGGCCGGGTCGCTGTGGGCGGCACCCAATGCGTTGGGCTTGGCCCCCTGCCCCGAGAACCACTCCCCCGACTTGGTGAGGATCTCCTGCTGCTTGCGACACAGGTTGCACACCCACATGACCTGTGGCGAGGAATCGGAGAGGAGGAGACGGGAGGACACACAGACGGGGTGGAGAATCAGGTGACCGCGACTATGCCTGTCTGGATGCACATTTAATTCATGAAGAAAGATCCGAAATGTACGCAGGCATATTCTTTGGGCACCTCTGTTCTGAAAAGGGGGAACAAAATATCCACTCTTGAGAAACTTCTATCAGAAAACACTGCCCCACATGTGGAGTGTTGCTATTTCGGTACAGGCTTAGAATCAGCATACTACTCCATGCTAGTATACAAACAGCACATTTCATCATTTATAAAAATATCCTTCGGACGTTCGGTCCACCAATCACTTGGCAAAACACTGTGGATGCTGTAACCTAGATACCCCGGAATGTTCCAGGGAGATTGGGAACATCTCAGCCATCATTCTGGCCAGAAGCTGGGATGCAGACATCCTCTCACATTCCCATGCTACCAGATGCAGTCTTAGGAACATCCTAGACCAGGGATGTCAAACTGCAGTCCTGGGGGGGCGGAGCCCTGTGTAGCTTAGTTCTTTCCCTGTTCCACCACAAATGATTCAGCTCAAGAGCTGTGTGGTGATTAGCACAAGGATTGAATCAGGTGTGTTAAATGAGGGGAGACCCAAAAACGTGCAGGGCTCTGGCCCCCCAGGACTGGAGTTTGACTAAACTTTAGTCCTAGACTAAATGTGTCATTTTGTTATTTTGATGGCTGAGGAATATGACCAAATGTAGCTTAGATGTATTGAAGATGAAGCACTGAAGAGGTAAAATATGAACATCTGGGGGGATACCCGTCTCTAAGAAGTAGTCAGGAAAGCTATACGCTGGTCAAATGATCCATTTCGAAAGCCATGTTTCAAGATAGCTGTCAGCATGGAACTGACATCAGGGACACTGGAAAATAAGATAGAGTGAAATATAACAGCAAGACCCCCTTAGAAGAGGGTGAACGGGGGCATGACAAATGCTAGATGAGGGTCTGTAGCTGGGCTGGGCATCAAGTAATCAGTAGTTGTGGGTAAGGATGAGGTACTTTGCTGGTTCAAATCCCCAGATGTTCTAGCTAATTCGTCAGAGGATATGAAAGATTAATCACTCTGTCAAATACCTACCTCTGCATATCTGTAAAGTGTAACTTTATTCAGTGATATTTGGTTATTAATTCCTCTACACATTCTTTCATAAAAGGCTATATGCTACATATAAACCCAGTAATCGTGCAGCTCTACCTACGCAGCTCTGGGAATGGAACCAACAATCTTCTGGCGTCAAGCACAGGGGAATGAGTTTTGAACAACATCTCTTGTTGTTTCGTGCAGCCTCAGAAAGTGGTAAGTCGCCTTTCTGGGGCTGGCGATGTCGACATGACTATTTGCGGCCCTGCAGTCTCCCAGCCCCTTAAAAGCCCTTAACTAACACTCATGTCCGTGTGTGTGTGTGTGTGTGTGTTTGCGTCCTGCTCAGAAGGCACCCGCAGCCGGAGAACTGTGAGGCCAAACAATTGATCTCAGCAGCAGCCTTCTGGTGCCCTTGCAGTGCCAGGAAATCTTTTAAAGGCGTCGTTTTGAAGTACGGGGGTTTACTCAAGCTGTGAGCAGCTCCCAGGCTAGCAGAAGTCTAAAACATTTAAAGTGGCATGTGTATAAGATGTATTACGTCTTACTGTCTAAACTGAATACGCTTATAGCTGCTATGAGGTCATAAAGAGCCACCCCCAGCAACACGGCCAGGACCGACCTCTCCCCAAAGTCACACTGGACCCAGATGCTGACGGGAGAGAGGGCAGGGAGTGTAAACAAAATTCCTCTCTGTCAAAGGAAGATGGGACATTATACAGTGCATGTCTTACCAGGTCTGTGGAGTACAAAAGGATAGGCAGGATCAGACGACCCCAGGAGCAAGGGGGGGGGTGGAGTTACAGGCTTTGTTTGGGGATCAATTGTGATATCACTCTGATGACCCAGAGATTTGAACCAGCAACCTTCCGGATACAAATGCAGCATCATCATAACCTGCTGAGCCACACAATGCCACGAAGCTGATACTGGAGCACTGAACCAAAGGCAGATACACCCAGCATAGGGCACCCTGAATTGAGGTACTGTGTGGCCCATGCCAGCTTCAAAATTTCACTTGGTCTCCCCAAAAAAACTCAGCCGTGGAGTTAAAAAGGAGCTGCCCCGAAATTTATGAAGATATCCAAAGCCCCTTATTCCCAGGCACCATATTTACAGGGAATGGATTTGCCCACAGATCTGAAGCCAGAGTTTTTAAATCCAATTTGCCTTCTCCAAACTGAGACCAGATAAATAAACAAAACAAGAGTCCGTTGGGATGGGCTCTGACTCAGCACAGGCTCTCGTACACAGCTGTGCCTCTGTGGTGCTGTGACCAGGGTCAGGAGAGGAGGCCGCTTCATCACATCCTGACTGGGGACGCCGAGGGCAGAACACAGCTAATCTCGAGTAAATCAGTTGCAGTGTGCCCAGCTGTCAGGCACCTGCAGGGGCCCTCCCAGTAAGCGATGGGGTCCTTGGCCATCATTCCATATACCAGTCCAGCATCGAAAATGGGAAATGTGCTGGGAGGAGAAGCTTCTGCTCAAGTTCTCCTGAACGAAAAACTTCTCTAATTAACTTGGATCGGCTCGATTTCTAAAGGCTCACCTCAAGCGGAAGGAGGGAAGCATTAATTCATTAAAGTGACACTCACAGTCGGAGCGACGGGATGGGGGAGGGGGAAATTAAATTCGTGGGACAGCGATCCTGAATGCTGAGTAGAGAAGCCTGCTTGGGAGGAAAGTGCCCACATACATCCGGCGAAGGGTGAGATCATTCTGCCTGTTTTAGTGGGTAGCTCAGCATATTAACCTGAAAAACTAATTTTTAATGGTGTGTGTGGAGATAGTCATAGCAGAGGTGAAGCGGTAGGAACTGGATACAGAATTAGGGCAGTGAAAGCACCATGTACCCCTTCTGGCCAGAGCTAAGTCGTGCTGGACAGTTCTGGAACTTCAGAATGAGACGACATTTGTGATTGGCAGAGGTGGCAATTTCAGGTCCAGAAAGTAAAAATCCAGACCAGGATTTGTTTCAACCAACCAGCTGAGCCTAAAGAGTCACAGTCAAATAGCACTCAAGTGGTTGGTTGAAACAAAATCCTGGTCTGGATTTTTACTTTCTGGACCTGAAATTGCCACCTCTGGTGATTGGTCGCATACTGTAGAAGCCAAGCCTCTTAAAGTGGCTGGACACATGCCACCGTTTTGCTGTGGATCAAATCACTGTACTGCAGTTAGGGAATCATAAACTCGCCACCATATCACTCAGAGTTCTGTTGACCCAACATGATGTCGTTTTTTGGTATGTATAACGGAGCCACCTAGAAGAAGACGGGCCTTTTGTTGTATAGGTGGGCGGGAAGATCTATAGGTAGGCGGGGCCTGTGTTTGTGGGGAGTTCACGGTGCATGGGCTGGCGTTTAGCTACGTCACTAATATCATATTGATGCCCGAGTTGTACTTCGCCATGGAGACAGTCGGCTTTCCATGGTGACCAACCGGCTAGGCAGGGATGCCGGAATCACATGGACCACAGAGTTAGCATGCCTTAGCGTGCATTAGCATGAAGGTCTTTAGTTACAGGGAGCAACAGATTCCTGCTCAGTGCCTGCACCCAGCTGGGGGGGGGGGGGGCTGTGGTGACCTCAGAGCTGGTCATGTGACTCTGACACTGAGGTCATTCTATGGCTCTGCAGAAGGACGGATCGGGACCAGGGACACCACCACCGGTATGGTCAGCCGTCCGTGATGTTTCTCCATGTTGTCACTTAGGTGTTAGTGGTGGGACCCTATGGTGTTTAGGGATGGGGGGGGGGGGGCATCTGTGGGACTACGCTGATGCTACACAGTCCTGGAGCGAGAGCAAAAACGGATCTGTTTAATCTCTGTGAAAGAATGAGTCTCTACATGCCTGCATACTGCGGAGCTATTGAGCACACGCTGTAGGCCTGCCTGCTACTGTAGGTCAGACTGCTGATTGTGACAGTGAAATACGATAAAGCAGGTCCACGCCGTGTTCAGTCAGTGCAGCTCATAGCTGCGGCTGCCATAGCCAGCTGGCCTCTTAGGAGTTGTGCAGGATGCTTGGTGTTATGATGATCAGTTCGGGTTTAGCCCAGATTCACCATGAAATCTGCACAGGGATCAGCTGTGTGATGTGGCCTCAGCAAAGCACGCCAAACTGAGGGACCATTATTAATTCCCATTCTGGAGGGAATATCAGTGGAGAGCACAGCGTCCCCTGCAGGCAGGGAGGCCCAGTGCGGCCTGGTGCCGGGTACAAATCCCGCCCCTGGCCTACTTCCCAAAGCATGGCTGCCGTGGCTGACAGTCCCAGGTGCGCCGCTCCGGATCCAGCGCTCCGGATACCGGTCATTCATCAATGGGGTTTTTTTAAATCACTCTTTATTCATTTATGCTAATCCGCTCCATCTGCCGTCGAGGGGAGAGTGGATCTGTAACCAGGGAGGCACGAAATGCTGTCGTTTAGCATAAATATCGTAGACGTCAGCGTGGACAGCGCAGGTGAAACGAGCCGCGGAGATGGGGGGGTGTGTGGGCAGTCTGGCAACTTGATGTATGGACTGGCCCAGGCCAGGCCTCCGCCCATAAGTCACAGGACTATCAATCCTGGCTAAGGTGGAGAAAGAGCCACGATGGAGACCAGCCGCCATTCCCTCTAACGAGGATCATGATCTCCACCCCTCCTCTCGCGCTAAGCTGCCCCCCGCCCCCCCGCCCCACCAGGATATTTATATGGACCCCTTATATTTCAGGCCGAAATGTAGTATTTCAATAGTGGGACTCGACGTCAATAGTATTGGGAATTTACGGCAGGTGCCTGCTGATGTTACAAAGCTCAGAGGGGGGGGGGGGGGGGGGGGGGGGGCGCGGGCGGGGGCGGGGGGGGGGGGGGGGGGGGGGGG
>JAODKC010000110.1:1551956-1573798 GCA_026777985.1 Mormyrops attenuatus
AGGGACCTCCTCAACCCAGTTACTTTAACACTGGTCAGTCAGGTCACTTGTGTTACTTTGGCCAAGGAGGAACCTTCCACTGCTACACCTGACCCCCTCTGGCTCTCCCAGCGGGGAATATGTGCCCTCGCACCCCCCAGTGTGTGCCACTGACTGTAATTACACAGACACAATGTTCTGCAAGGCCCGGTTCAGATCTATTCTTCCCAGATCTGCTGAAAAACAGGAACGGGTAGAACCCTTCCACACAGACAGATACACTGCTGCTTCAGTAGCTGATCCATTCCCATCCAATCCGTTCCAGCCCAATCCAATCCAACATAATGTAATCTAATCTAATCCATTTGATTGGGCCTGTTCTTCGTGATGTCCTAGTATCTCGACCAATCCAATAATATCCAGCCTAATCCATTATCCCTAAACATGTTACAGAAACTACAAGAGACCCGGCTGGTTGAGACCGGCTGAAATTAATAATTGCTTTCGATATTTTCAGCTTACTTTAAAAAGCATCAAGGATCCTGCAACAGCTGAATGTATCATTTATTTTCCCATTGTGCTTCCATCCGTCAAACACCCGTCGTTTATTAAATCCATCTCCGGGCTGATTATTCACAACCATCGCCCATGTTTAAGATCCTTTCTCGTAGCGTAGCGGCACGTTCCAGAAGGCTTTAGTGCGTGTTCCGGCAGCAGGCCACGTCGTGAGTGGAGGGTAGGGAAACCGAGAGATGGTGCCCTCATGGTGCCCACATGGTGCCCTCAGAGCAGTCACGTTCTCCGGGGGGGGGCATGGGGACGACAGAGAGGGCAGCGATTGTATGTGGGAATTAGGAATGGGGCAAGTCAGAAGCGAAGGAATAAATGGCATTTGTCCTCTGTAGGAACACGTTTTATTGAGGCAGCTAACCACTAGGGGTGGATCTTCTGCTATTCGAGGAGGCTATAGACTGGAAGACAGACTACAATGCTTCAGTGAGATAATGTGGAAAAAAGAGGTGGGTCATAAAAGCACGGCTATGGCATTTCCGGAAATCTCCGGAAGCTGTCCCTCCCCCACCATTATGGAGACGGCAGCAGGCCCATCTCCAGTCTCCGGTTACCCCCTCAGAGCTGCACTGGCAGGGTCCCCCCTGTATCGGGGAGGGAACGTGATCACAGACTGAAATGCCTCATAGCGCACGTAGGTAGCACAGACAGGCTGACACAGAGCCCGAGGGCATGTGCCAGAAAGAGAGTGTCATTGTGACATCATTGACAGAGCGAACAATGTCACAATGGGCACCACGGTTACCACTGTTACCACCAGAGTCCAGCAGCAGGTCCACGTCAGGGAGGGGACCTCCGGGAGGCAGCGAATGCTAGCCAGGCAGGAGCGATCTGATCATTGTGCCATTGCTGCCTTTACAGACCGGCATTTTCCGTCCAGTAAAAAGGCCCAGCATGGCTGGCAGAGGCACGCCCCCCCCCCCCCACTGAAGCTGAGACCATTTGTGCCGCGCTTTCATGCTTTCCCCCTGGAGCCAAGAGCTCTTACACACCCCCTGACTTCCGTTCCATGGAAGCCTCCATTAGTGTCTACTCACCCACCCAGGGTGCCCCCCCACAAACACACTCACAACAGTGTCTGACACAACCCTACACACACACACACACACACACACACACACTCACACCCCTACACACATGCACACACTCACACATACTCACACACTACAACACACACACACATAGAGCAGCATCTGACACACCCCTACACACACACAGACTCACACCCCTACACGCATGCACACACTCACACACACTCACACATTACAACACACACTCACAGCAGCATCTGACACACCCCTACACACATGCACACACACACATAAACACACAGTCACATGCACACACTTACACACACACACACTTACACACGCACACACACACACATACACACACACACACACACACACACACATACACATCTGGGTCCCAGGCTGCCCAAGCAAACGCCTGCTCATTAAACTTTCATGCTGCTGGCTTCCCAAAGTGCTAAACAGCCTCTCCAGCATCTCTCTCCACCTCACTCACACTCGTTTTCTCTCCTTCTCCTTCACTCCCTTTTTCTCTCACCACTTCACTCATTCTCCATCTCACTCATTCCCCTTCTCTCTCTAGGTTGGACTCACCCTCTAATAACTCTCTTCTTCTCTCTCCCTTTCTCGCCTAATTCTTTTTCCTCCCTCTCCCCCTCTCCCCTTTCTCTCTCTTCTCCTCCCTCTCTCTCCCCCTCTCCTTTCACTTTCTCCCTCTCTCCCCCCTCTCCTTCTCTCCCTCCCTCCTTTCTCGCTCCCTCCCACTCTCTCCCTTTCTCTTTCCCCATTTCCTCTCCCCTCTATCCTCCTTTCTCTCCCCCTCTCTCCTCCTCTCCCTCTCCTCCCTCTCTCTCCTCCTCCTCTCTTTCTTTCCTCCCTCTCTCTCTCTCCCTTCCCCTCTGTGAAGGTCTACAACAGTGTCAGCTTAATGAACTCAAGGCCGCCGATGGCCCAGAAACACAGGAGCTGAAATTTTACCATCAGCTCTCATCATGTCTCACAAGTGCTGCGGACTGCCCAGTAAAGGAGGGACACTGGTCAGGCAAGGGAGGCTTTCCCTGATGTTTCCACTGGGCTGTGATGGCTGCGTGCACCCCACCCCCGACATGCTTCAGTCGCAGCCTCCACATGTGTCAGATACTATCTGAATCCCTGCCTCTCAGCCCCACCCCAACCTTGCATCCTGCCTTCTCTGACTGGCCCAAAGCAGGCTCCTCCCACTGGTGGCCCTGGACACTGGGATCAGGATTGGGGGGGTTACGGGGCAGAGGTTATGAGGAATCCCCCCCCCCCCCCCTCCCCGGCTCACTACTTCCCACACCATGTAAATGCTCACTGTTCTTTAGCCTTATCCTGTTGAGAGATTTTAATTCACTCTCTGGCTAAAGTGGGGACAGGGGAGCCGGGAAAAATAAATAAGGCAATATAAAGATGTAGAAGGGTAAAAAACATCTGTTTGTGTTTGGGTGGCGGAGCGTGGGTGTGGACGTCTGCAAGCACGACGCGGTCATGTGTGGCCAAGCGCGTCTATAAATAGCGTCATCAGGGAGGGCCCGGACACGCTGCCGACACGCAGGGTTCAATGGCCTTTTCCTAGCCGTCACACCTTGGTGTGCGTCACCGGTGTCCTCTAGGGGGCGCTCTGTCCTAGTTTCCCCAGTGCACGCACACACACACTTATAAACACACACAAAAGTGAAAACCCCCACATCACTTCCTCCTTCCCACGCCCCCCCCCCCACTTTCAGTATTCATCATGCACACAAGGAGGAGTACCGTGTCTCTCAGACGGTGACCTAGATATCTCCCACTTCTTAAAAATGGGATATTTTTAGACAATACAAGCCGAACGCCAAATCTCAATCTGGCGAGTTCCCGGAGATCTCCTTCAGCTCTTTCTGATATGCGGTAATCCCACCCCCACTGTGTCCTGGGCCACGCCCAGGTCTGAGGCTCCGCCTCCATCTTCCGTGAGCCTGTGATGCCGAGAGGCAGGGATGTAAAGACGTTTACAATTTGTGATAAGACCATGGGCGTGCCTACTGAAGGGCAGGGCATGCATGCTGCAGACCCAAACGTGTAGTCTACCCACCCAACCGAGACAGACCAAATTAAACCAACCATTAGTGATTTATAATTGTCCTGGGATGCCCCCCCCCCCCCCCCCAAAATGGCCCAGGCACCCCCCATAACAATTAGGTCCCACTATAAAAAAGATAGAAGACCCATGTCCTTGTTGTAATTTCCGGTCATAGTCAGACTGCCCCCGAGCCGTCTGACACAATTCGAACCCTGGTAACCCCCCCGTCCCCAGGGTGGCACCTGGGTAAATCCATCATGGAGGGCAAAGTGAATTGTGTTCTAACGATATGACTAACCAATTAGAGCCACTCACTAGTGATGGTGACAATGGGATTAATTCAACATTAAACCTGAAACGTTAAACAAATAAGTGAGAGAGGAGTCAGGGGGTGGGGAGATTCAGCACAGGCTGGATATAGCAGCAGAGTCACATGTCACAGACTCAGAGGCGGGGCCACTGGGGCACTGCCCCCAGCTGAAAGCTGATTGGTCGCTGGAGTGCCCCTCCCCTTCTCACTCGCCAGTTCAATACATATCATTGGCTAACAATAAGGTTGGGCCCTCTGTATGTATCATGCCCCCTCAGATGCCCCCCCCACAACAAAATAGCATAGAATTGCCCCTGATCAGGGTCTTGTCGGGGAGTGATCCTGACAAGAGGCAGCACCAGCATTCACCCGCACAGGCGGAGGCGTACTCGTGAGCGATCCGTCACGTGCTCCAGCGCCATCCGAAAGTCACACGTGAAAAAAAAACATGTCGACTGGAGGGAAAGAAAAACTTTTCAAAGTAGTGGGTGGAGGAATCGAGGCTTGAGGCAGCCAAAGCGGAGTGCAAAGCAGGAATGACAGGTGGGACTCTCCTGCTTTCCTGAACGGGGGGCGGAGGGTTGGAGAAGGGGGGGGGGGGGGTTTGGGCGGAGCGCTCCGTACGGAGAGCAAACTTCCCCTCCAGATGCTCCAGACACACTCGGCTGCGTAACAGCCGCGCTCATTAAAAGCATAACTGTAATATTATAAACAACAAAATCGCCTTTTAAACACAGCACAGCAAACTGGGGCGATTCACATTCACATTCAGCCCTGCAACACAGAGCCTGTTTCTGGCTGCACTCACAGAGAGAGTCTGCATCCCTCTACGGGGTGAAAAGACTGAATCCTCACTTCATCCAGATTTTGAACCTCAAACAGAAACAAATCCACTTCCCCTGTGACTGCACTGCCCATTTAGAGGCACTCAAAGACTCAAAGGCAGATCGACACACATACACACACACACACTCACATGGTGCTGAGATACTGATAGGGATTTCTAATTAACAGATTGCAATTTAACAGCCAAAAAAGGGGCTGGAATGAATTTAAAATAGAAATGGAACGTCAACAGGAGCCAGCAAACTGTACATTTAAATATTTCAGGAACTGCTTCGGAGTGTGAATCTATTTTCAGCCCTGATCCATAATTCAGCGTTAATTTTTTTGTTGTTGTTGCCTCCCTGAAACCTTGAAGCCCCCATCTCTGCCGGAGGGGCCCTGTTTATCTGTGCTGACAGACACCCCACATAAATATTTGGCGGCATGCAGAAGCGGCGCACGGTGTCTGAGAGAAACTGTCCGACTCTGAGCTGGAGCATTTTGAGGGCCTGAAGGTGAAGCTACACCTGACTGACTCTAAAGATAGTAACAGGTGCAGGTGATGGAGCCGTTCTGGGCTGGGAGCTTCTGTGGGAGAGTGTGCCGAACCCCCCCCCCCCCCTTCCAGAGCCGAGCATAACGTCATTTTCCTGATATTGTCTGCCTTCTTCCATGTAAACCCTTGGAGGGGGCCCGAGACCACAGCCGCATGCAGCGCCAGTGTTTTTACCCAGTAACGGGAATGCTCATTTCCGGGCGGCTGATGAATGTTCTTGCATGGCTAGCAGCTGTTTAAGGGCAGCTTAAAGACATTCTAGGCCAGCTAGTAGATCTTTGAGGGCTACTAGTGGACATTTTTGGACTGCTATCAGGCGTTTACGGATCGCTAGCTAAAAATTCAGGGCCCCCTGACAAAATGAGGTCCCCTTGGTAGATTTTGCCACACAAGGGGCCCCTGTGAGTAGATTTTGAGGTCTCCATGCAGAGGTGGGTCCCCTGAATCTGCCGGGGTATCTATGCGCCTCCGACATCCCTCTTAGCAGATGTCTAAGGGCTGCTAGCGGGCACCTATGTACTGCCAGGGGGGGGTTTTAGGCTGGCGCTGGGTGTGCAGCGGCACTGCTAACTGGCTTAGGCTTGTGGTGATATTTACTGGGCCAAACTGGCACAAAGCAGCTTAACCAGCTCGAGAAATTTAAGTCCAAGCAGTGCAATATAGAACTGCGTGCAGCAACTGGTGGGGCCACACCCAGTTACAGGCCACACCCAGTCACGGGCCACACCCAGTCACAGGCCACACCCAGTCACGGGCCACACCCAGTCACGGGCCACACCCAGTCACGGGCCACACCCAGTCACGGGCCACACCCAGGCACGGGCCACACCCAGTCACGGGCCAAACCCAGTCACGGGCCACACCCAGTCACGGGCCACACCCAGTCACGGGCCACACCCAGTCACAGGCCACACCCAAAGCCCTGCCCAACCACGCTTAGAGCCCCACCCCCCAGGGTGATGCAAGCATGCATTTTTTTATTATGCTAGCTTGGCTGGCTTGGCGCAATGGGGAAATAGGACAGCCTGTCCAGATCTGCAGACAGATGCATCATACACGCCTCTGTTTTAAAGCTGGTTCACAGTTCTGCATATTAAGGCATGTACTCTCCAACAGACAAAGAGTCCCAGATGTCTACTCATGTCAGAGTAGCAGGTGCCTGTATGTCACCACCCTCCATGCGGAAACACAAGGCCTGGGACCCCGTCGAAAGCTGTGCGTGTGCCTGTGTGTCTGCCCCACAATGTGATGATATAGAGGAAGGGGAAACTCAATTTTACAAAAATCTTTGACTGCAGTCAAAAAACTAAAAATGAGGTCAAAATGTTGGGATAAGAGTTTTTCCCATACAAATGAATGAAAGGTCTCCACAAAGATATAGATACCTAATCTGTGTGTGTATGTGTGGATTACGTTTATACTACATTGTGGGGACCAAATGGCCCCCAGAATGTGATAAAAGCCTGTTATTTTGATGTTGCGGGGACCATTTTCAGGTTCTCACAAAGATCTGTAAATGTAATCAAACAACTAATAATGCCAAAAGTCTCGTATTTAGTTTGGTTACTTGTGATTAAAGTTAGGGCTGCGTGGGGGTTAGGGTCGTCATTGTTGGGATTAGAGTTTTCTCTATAGAAATGAATGAAGAGTCCTCACAAAGATATAATTACGAACCTGTGTATGTGTGTGTGTGTGTGTGTGTGTTTGTGTGTGTGTGTGTGTGTGTGAGAGTATCATTCCTCCCCTCTGCATTCTGAACATATCCAGGAAAGCATTTCAGCGCCATGGAAACGGAGCAGAAAGCACACAACTAACGTGACCTGACATCTAAACGTGAATTACAGCTATACTGGGTTTGCCCTCTTGGATCAGGTCAGCCCGGCAGCTCCTGCACACAACTTTGTGAATTTCTCAGCCGCACATGCCAGCCTCAGTCAGGCTCCCCTCCTGTATCCTGCTACGCTGCTCTGGGAACAAACCTACTTTTTCGCTGGTAGAGTAGTGTTTGAAAACAAAGAGCTTCCCAAGGAGCCGGTGTAAGAGAGGCGTTTCTGACCCAGGACTGCGGGGCTCAGCACGAGCCCAGCCTCAGAGGGGGCTCATGACCTTTAACTGAAGTGGGTAGGGGGGTACTTCCTAGTCGTAGGAAGTATTTTCAGGAGACACCTTCCCAATGATGCTCCCTGGATGACAATACTGGGGGGGGAGGGGGAGTGATGAACAGTGGAGGTGATGGGAGCCCCCTGCCTGCCAACAGCCCCTCTGCTGTGCGAAGCCCAGACTCGCCTGGGCTATCTCAGCCACCCCTGGGGGGCCATCGACAACCCCGTCTCTAATTCTCGTCTTTCTAAAGCCCACCGTGTCCGACCCCCACACACCATGACCCCTGAGTGGAAACCAAGTGGGCCCCTGGTGAGAGTAAATGTGCTCTTGGGCCTGTCCTCAGGACTGGCAGACGGTCTGGTGTTTCTACGGTAGCAGGATGGACCCCCCATGGCAGAGCGCTGATGTTCTGCATCTCCAGGTAGAAACAGGGAGCTGGGAAGGATCCATCAGCCACCGACATGTGACTAGAGCAGGCAGCACTGGAGAACCAATAAGGGGCGGGGTCTCAATGTAGGCCACTCCCCAACCTGGTGGGGGGTCCACACGCAGAACCTTAATGGCACCGCGGTGCTCTTCTGCTGGGAAACAGAGGAACGCAGGGAGGGCTGTAGTTTGCGCAGATCAGAAAGATATGAGCTTCGTGGTGACAGCAGGAGGAGTAGATGGCTCACAGGAGAACAGAAAGGAGCCATCTTGGTGATCCGGATGTTGCCCATAAATACATGACCAGAATGGTCTGCGTGGGTAACTCAGGGGAGTGTAGAGAGGATGGGGTCCAGTAAGCATGTGAGAAGTAGATCTCATGAGGGAGAAATCACTGGGTCTCACTGAGAACCAAGGAGGCACAGAGCACATGGAACCAGACTATGTGTCGCAGGACAGGGCAGGGATGTGACTGGAAACTTCCACGAGGAGACCCTTTTTGCTTCATAAAACAAAATTACAGAGTATCCCTAAATGCCTCAGTATGTTCTCTAAGCCAGAATCACTAATCAAAAGTCATAAAAGCACAAACAGGTACTGGAGACGGTGTGGGTGACGCCATCGAGAGAGCATCTTTGTATTTTCAAGATTGAAATTCAAAGTACTTCAGCTTTTTGTTTTGGTTTGTGGAGAGCCTGTTACAAAAGTAACCCTGAAGACATCAATCAATGCAAAGCCACAGAATAAACTCCACGTGTCACATGGTGACACTGAGTAATCACAACAGAAGCTCTGTTTTAAGGCTCCCTTGTAGGTGAGACAGCTTTACGGTTCATTCACAGGCGGGTTTGTACGAGTCACAAAAAGGGCTACGTAATCCCTCTATCCCCCCTTGTCGAGTCCCAGCTGGCTCTGACTCCAATCTGCTTCAGACGTCCAGAGCCCGGCTGAAGGGGACTCGGACTTGTTCATTAATGCAGGGGTGTTAGGGGGGAATGTCTGTGCGAAACCCTTGAGGAAACAGTGCCTATTAAATTAGGAGCCTTTTTATCCCATAACATGGCCCCATAACAGCTCTGACCACCCAGGGCCCTGACAACGTGCCGCCGGACGAGTTCCTGGCATGCTGTGGAACTGGGGCACACACACCAAGGGCCACACTTCCTTATTTGATGACTGGCTCCGCCCCCTATATTAAGCACCGCCCCCATTATATCCCGTCCCCGCCCCCCCCAATGCTACTAAGGGGAACTCAAACATGAAGTCACAGCTCCACAGCGAGGACTCTTCAGTATCGATGTCCAACCCTGCTTTGCCAGTCTGACCTAGAGTAATGGAACAGGTAGTGTGTTTGGGGGGGGGGGGCTGCCTGCTGGTGCTCATCTCCATGCCAACAACAGAGCAGGCATCCGCCCACTACGGGGGTGTCTGGCGAAGTGGTTCCTGTAGCTTCCTTAATTGTGGCAGGCAGCTCAGCATCTTGCCCCCATCACCCAGCTTGTTGGCTCTTCTCTCCGGTCAGTCATGTCACTAGACAAATGCCAACAACCTTCCTGAACTGCAGGACAGGGGTGCGGTTTTCATGGCAGAGGGGCAGTTTGAGCAGTACTGGACAGCCTCCATTGACTGGTCACCCCTACCGTTTCAGGCGTGGAGCTGGCCATCACCGCCAGTTTTGACGCTGGTTGGAGCCCTTCCTTCCATGGCCGTCCTCTGACAGGACAGGACATGTCCCTTTTAGCCAGTGGGGGGTGCTGTCAGCGGCCACCTGCTTCTGGAGCATGGGGAGGCAGGTGCTGGGGGCTGCTGGCTCGGTGCATTGGCACGCATGCTGGAGCTTTTATCACCCCCACCCCCCTGCCCCATCCTTGTGACAGTGACACCCCGGTTCATGAGGCACAGAGCACTCCCCTGGACATCCCCCACTGCTTCCGCCAGCTCCTTCTTCACAGTCTGGGGTAGCCCTGCAATTAAATGTGCAGTCTTTCCCTGAGTCACAAGGAGAATTCACCGAACCCCATCACCTCCAAGGTCTTCCAAATTTTGCCCAGAGCCCTGTGCCCGAATCCAGCCATTCAGCTCTCACACTTGCTGTACTTTATCTCAAAAGCTCTGCTAGGGATTATTCAAGGATTTTTCCAGGTGAGAGGCATGATAGGGACCATAATTTATACAGAGTCGCCAACCCTATCATTAACCAATTATAGGATTTACATCGTTGAGTGACAGGGGAGGGGGCGCTCCGGGGTCCAATTAGCTTTCAGCTTAGCACAGTGCCCTTGGAGTCCCGCCCCTGCCACTATGCTAGCAAAACCAAACACAGACAAAAGCCACGGAACTCTGCCAGTTAGCACATGGGTGCCTACAAAATACGCAAACGCAGGATTCATACTGGAACCTTGTGGCTCTCAACACAGAGCCAGGAATGCAGAATTAGAAGGTAACTAACCCAGCCGTGGTTATCACTAATGCTGTAGGGATGAGGTACAGCAGAACATCACCAGCTTTCTACCAGACATGAGCAGATAGCCTAAAGTAACATCTGCTCATAATTATATATGTGGCATGATGTTTGATAGGGGAGTTTACCTGAAAACCAGGAGTCCCCTCTCATTTTTGTCTCAGACAGTGTATTAGAGCAGTGTTTCCTAATCCGGTCCTTGGGGATCCAGTCGGTCCATGTTTTTGCTCCCTCCCAGCTCCTTGCCAACCAGTCCATGTTTTTGCTCCCAGTAAGGACAGAACCTTTTGCAGAAACCAAGTGAAGGGAGAAGAAGCATTTCTGTGCTTTGGGGCTGGGCAAGGAGAGAGAGGCTGTGGCCCAGCTGGCTGGGGCCTGGTCCCCTCAGCTTCCTGTTCAGGTAATCATTAACCCCACTCCCAGGACCTGGGCCAGGTAATAGCTCTGTCTATGCTCTTAAGGGGAGGAGATGAAAGGGAAGCGAGATGGCTTATCAGGCCCAGCCTCCAAGCTCCCAGAAACAGCTGCTTGGTCTTTCCAGCCACTCAGAGGACAGAGGGGGGGCCTCTTTGAAGACGACCCCTCCCCAATCAGTGTCTCAAACTTCCCATTTATACATCCGAACCTGTCCGCTCTGCTACCCGGCAATCGGAAGGTGATGGGCATCTCCACCGATGCCAGAAGAACCTTTAACGTATGCCAACAGCCGGAATGGACAACCCTCCCCCGGACGCCGGCCCGTCCACTGGCAGCAGCTCAGAACCCGCCAACGCTCTGCGCTGAGCGCCCGTGTGAGGGACCGGCTCCGCAGACAACCAGGACGCCGGCACGAGGGCGTCATCCCTGAGTATACAGTGAACGCAGCCATAGCTACATATCAGGCAAAAAGGCCAAGGGCTAAATAAATACAAAAAAAACAAACAAACATTGCCTCGTATTCAATACATGAATGTCGGAATGTTTAAGCTACTTACAGACTTCTGGGGGACTTTCTTCATATCTGACTTTATGTGGTGAACACAGGGAAGCTTCAGCCAGGGTACGTACTGACTGGCCAGTCGTGCACAGCCCTGAGTCAAATTTAACCTTGACCACACCAGGGACGCCACCTGCCCATGCCACGCGGTTATCAGGGCAGTCTCGGTTAGCTACACTTCTGAGGGCCGTGATGAGTAACACTACCACATCCCACCTCCTGCCCTCACACGAACGGGTGCCAGCAGTGTGGCCACAGGAAACTGCATAAATTCCATTTTGCCCTATCACAGTACTATATTTTGAAGTCTATATACTAATGTTAGCCGGAAGCAAGATGCTTTAAAATCACCTTCCTTCCTCATCTCTTAATGACGCCGGTTACCAATCCGAGAGGCATTATAAATATACCTTATAAGGACGTACAATCGCATCCAGCATATAACGCGTATTTAACGCGATACGAGCATTGTTCTTATTAATCATTTGCGACGTGTACGTGTAGAGATAATATTTACAGAACAGTATGTTCGAGTTGACATCCTGTTGCTCAGCCATGGGAGTAATACGGTATTTCCTGCTGGTGACGCTATTGCACGTCGAGCTAAATCAGATGGGAAGTTTTACCTATAGAAAGGTATGACTGCCAAGAAAATTAATTCATCGAAATTTTAATTAAATCTCTTGATTAACATTAAATGGTTAAACCCGTTTAAAATATTGATTAGATAGTGAACCGTTTTACTACATCCCTGTCTGAAATACAACGCAAAACACATCGGATCTGTATAAATGTTCTATCGTATGCTTTACCACCTTAACGGTGTGCTTTGTCTTGACAGCTGAATAAATGCGTTTTGTTCTGCTGTATTTATTGGGAAACGTATGCCAGGAGTTCAAATGCAGTTTTACATTCGGTCACGATTCCAAGTCAAAAGATTTTCCGCTTCTGATGGGAAGACACCAGACGGTAAGTGTGTATAACACGACGATGGGGACAACGGCCACCTACACGAACCGATAACAAAAAAAAAGCTTTCGAAACGATCCCCAATCAAATCATCCTTTGAAAAATGAAACGGATGGGTATTGTCTAAATGACATTTTAAGCGCTCTTTTCCACATGTCTAACCGGAGAAGTGCTGGCCTACGGCGGACTGAAACGATCAACCACACCCCGCTCCTTGATGGAGGAGAACGGCATCCACTTCGGGGCATTTGATTACAAAAATGCACTATATCCGTGCAGCAGAACAAAACGATTTGGGACGCAGTGGCCTAAACAAAGCCGCCCCTTTTCTTTTGAAACGCTGTTTGTGGGGATTTTCCCTACATTGATAGACCTGCTGCTTCGGGGAGCGGTGCTGAGATGTAATGAGAGAGGACGCAACGATCATCATGCTCTGTGTCAGATACAGGGGGAATGAAGAGGTGTAGCGAAATCTAACCATTAGTGTAATCGAGGGGGACAAATGCATCGATTGTTATAGATTGTTTGTTGATGTTTTGTTGTTGTTGCTGTTGTTTTTGGTCATTCCCCCTCCCGTGTCACACCCCTTCTTTTCAGATATACCCAAGTTACACCTGTAACTGTATCCGAGTCTCTTCATTTCAGGCTAAAGCTCGCTCCTTCTCGACCAAGCGGAGCATTTACCTTTCTCTGTGAAACGTATGTCGGGGCTGGATTTAAAGTGCACGCATGTGTCGCTTTACCCCTGTTTGGCGATGCATTTAACAATCGAGGGAATCCTTTCAGGGGTCACCATGGGGCAAATCGTGCAAATCACGGAGTTGACCCGGCTTGTGTGTCCGTATTAATTTAACTGAATCATTACGGAAATCATAAAGCCTGGGAAGTTACCGGCTCACGCTATGCACCGTGCGTCTGAGCAGACCATCCGTGCAGCAAAGGGTGTGTTGTAATCGGCACAGAGGAAATCAGGTGAAATTGTTACCAAATTGGAGAAATAGCTCAGATGATGGCGGATGAGAACTAACCTGCCTTTTGGACAGAGACACAACAGTTTTTGAATGGCAGTGTAACGTTCTGCGAAAAGAAATGACTTCCCCTTACTTTAACATGGCTTCTTCTTTTTCCTCTTCCTCCTTCTGTCGAACCATCACTGCCATTATTATTTTCCTTTCCTCCTCCGTGAGGTGACTGAGGTCCGGAATATCGGGCATGCTCATCGGCGCGGTGGGTGGGCGAGGGCCGCCTTGGGGCCCCACAGAGGCGGACATTTTTTACCCCTCCTTGGCGTGTCGTTTTCGTGACCAAAAGCCGAGCGACGAAAGGCACTCCTCACGACATGGTCCACAGGCAGAGCCGCAGCTCTCTGGTATACTGCAAGCCTTTCATGGTTGCGGGCACCCACGGCTGTGGTTTGGTTTCTATTCGGCTTTTCTCTCTTCTCTCTCTCACCCCCCCACCCCCCGCCTGTCCGCCTCTCCCCTCCACCTCAAGTTACTGGCAGCGCATCTCAGCGCCAGTAGATGATATATAGGCTTGAGGGAGCCCTAATCGGGTTGGCCGATCGGCGCTGTCCCTTTCTCCGTGTTCGGGCTCGGTCGCTGGCTGATGCTTAAGGCGGAGACCGTGCAGTTCTCCTTCCGCGCTGCTGATGATGCTGCCTGCTGCCTGGGAGACGGAACAGTCAATGGGACCGCAGCCCCTCAAGCGCGTACCTTCCCCCGAACGGAGGCGCGCGTACTCATTTGAGAATGGGGGGCTCACCGTATGCGATCGCAGTGTCTCTCCCTTCCCTTATTTCAGCGGGCTGGTAGCGCGCCTCCCCTCTACACGCCGCGCATACCTCTCCCTCCGGGCTCGTGCACGGGGGCACAGACGGTGATGAAAGTACGAGCCCATCTCTCTCGTACGCGCGTCCCCGTCTGCCAATTCGCCGCTTTCCCCATTCATTGAAGAAGCTCGTCAGGAGCCGCCGTGATGGACGGCTTCAGATTTCGCTTTATAGGCGTTTTATAATAACGACCCTGTCAACGATCGGCGCGATGTTCGCTTCCGAGGTTGAGCCAGCGGTCACTCCGAATTTAAAGGATTTGGTCCGTCACTTGTTGATAAACCGAGTGCAGTGAATATTTCTCCCATGCACGCTCTCTTCCAGTACCCCCATGAATACCGTGGGTGTTTCAAAGAGAAACAGGCATATGCTTAAATTAACCAACAGAAGGTTACAGAGGGCGGAACGGTGTCTCTGCGGGTAGGACTGCCGCTGCTTTGTACATGTTGGGGTTGGGGGGTTCAAATCCTACCTCCGCGCTTGTAGCGCTTGCATGATCTCTATGAGTCGCGTAGGATCCCTCCAGCAGTCCAAAGTCATGCAACCAGGGGAATTGGCAGCCTTAGGTTTCGCAGTGTTTGTGTCCTGCATTGGCTTGGCATGGCGTCCAGGGTGTACAACTCTACTAGCTGGGATACACTCCAAGTCCCTCTGTGTCTTTATATTGGATATATGAAGTTGGCCGATGATTGACTAATACAGAACATTTGCAAAGATACGGTCATTCCGCAAGGCAGTTCCAAGTGAAAGTTCATTTAAATGCAGAAGGAAGATTTTTTTTATCAAGCAATTGTTTTAAAAGTGAATGAACTAATCTTAGGCTATGATAAAAAAAAATCTATGGATATAAGAAAACAATGCCTCAAGAAAAAAAGTTAGCGTTTCTGGAAAGTACATTTTGTTCAGTCAGATTCGTTTTCTAGGGGAGAAAACATTGTGCTCTATTTCTGCCAGAGCTGATACAACATTGTACCAATGACGACACCGGATACGACTGATCCAGGACCACGGACAGCGGTGTATGGTTTATTCAGTGTGGCTGCTACAACGTTCTATATTCACACAAACGCCAATCGTCTTTAATTAGATTGTAAAAACAAATTAGGGGTTTTCAATGCCAGATTAAAACATATAAAATCGAACTGTTGTTATATGTGACTTTAAAATAAAAAAAACTACAGCACACTGTGGTTTCAACGGCTGTCAAGCCAAAGATTGAAATGCAATTTGGATAATTTAATATTTATAATATGACTTACTTTATTAAATGTAAAACACCTGCTTGGACGGCATGTGGTAGCAATAAAATTAGAAAACGTTTTTATGGTTATGAACTGTACCCAAAGCATACACGCTTTTACAATTACCATCGTTTTCATTCGCCTTTATTTACTGTCTTTCATTACATTATGTCTCTCAGTATTATACCTACCAACAGCTTTTGGATTGTAAATCAAAGTCTAAACGCGAAGGGCAAATGCACTCTGTGAAGTCATTTACGCTGTGTCCTGTGCAACTCTACCATATATTTATATCACACGTTTTTATTATCGTTTGGTACCTCAAATAAACCGGACCTTTATCTGACGTAATTGAAACATGTAACATACTGTCCAGCAGGCGGCGACACCAACTACATCAGGACCATTATGTCATCAAGAACAATCGATTCATATTGCATTTACTTGGGAAACAGCGCGGGACTGTGGAAGATCGGTAGTATAACACCTGTGACAATGTCGTTGTTGTTCATTTTGGAAAATATATCTCGTTCTTAGTGGTGGGTTTTGCATTGAAAATTAAACTAATTTTGATTATAAAGACTAATGTTTAATCCGGGTACTGTAATACGTCTAATTCGTGGCCCACGAATCGTGGGTGATACCTAGTAGTCAAAAATGAGTACTTTCCTAATCTAGCAACTGCAAAGTCTTCATACCCACCCAGTAAAAGAGGTCCAAATAAATCCTCTTTTGTCTCCATCCAACATCCATATATCAGAATTTTCACATGCTCTAATCCTCTAGCTGCAAATGTGTTTTCAAAATTTGTATTGATTTCTCCAGTTTCTTCATTCAAACGATTCATCATCTCCATCATCAGCCTTGCCTCGTCTCCCTGTGCCTCATCAACACTATTAATACCATAATTTATTTCCTGAGCAAATGCTTTATTTATTTTACAGGTTCATAAATTATTTTGAAATACAAGTATCGTGGTTATTTGTGCATTGTGTGTTTTAAGGTGGTAGTGCCATGTCTCTGAGTTAGCCCAGTTCCTTAATCATTATGCCACCCAGAAGGAAAATACAAAAATATCAGATCTTAGCATCAAAGACCAGTACAGGGTGGGTCAACACATTAGGCGACAAAGGCGGGTGTAACAGGGCGTGGATTTAGCAAGCCAAGTTCACTTTGTTTGGGGCGGGGGGGGGTCCCGGTGGTGAAACTTGCCTTGGGCGCCACATGGACCCATGGACACGGCCCTGGTCTGGTATGTACATGCCGAGACGGACTAAATTTCCAGTAATCACACGTGTTTGGTTGCCCTCTGGCTGGTACGGCACATCCTGTTAAACCTGCCATCTCAGATCTGTGATTCCACCGGCTGGATTCAGTGTCTGCGGTTTGCTAGCGTCGATAAGAGGCCGTGAATTAACATGATCCAGGTTCGTTTCCGTTTGCCTTCACCCCCACCACCCCAGCTTCCTTTACCGCCCCGCTCCACCTCCACCATCTCCCAGGATCCCCAGCTTTAGTTACGTGCCATGTGGGGGTGGAACTAATCCCTTTTCCTGCTTCCTTGGCCTCATCCCTGTCTGACTGATGGGATCGACTGGACAGGTGGTGCCGCCATGTGTGTTTGGTAGCCGTGCCTGTTCTGCACGTGTGTCTCAGAAGCTCTTTCGTAAACATACTACCTGTTTTTTCATGATCCTGTAAACACAAAATGGAAGGTTCTGGAACCCCATGAGATTGGCAGAGTTTTTTAATTGCCTCCATTCTGATCTGACCCCAATCCCCTGCTAAATGACATGGAGATGATCATTTCTGGTTTTGTATCATTGCCTCATCTTCTCTGTTGCCCAGGCAGCCATGTTGTTGCCACTCTGACCTGGGCTGTTCCAAGGCAGCCCCCCCCGCCCCCCAGGCAAGGGGGTGTCTTCCATGCTCTCCAGCTATGTCTCCAGATAACATTTGTGGTGCTCCAACCCCATCCCACCCCGGCCCTCCTTGAACTAATAACTGCCTGGGTGTCTTGTTGCTGACATCATCACCGAATGCCCTTCGGGGTCCGTAACTCGCGGTGATGGAAAGCTAGACTCCGACTTCCCCGTTCTCGGGATCATATTCATCAACATCACCAAAATATCAAGGGCACGGTGAAGCCCAATAAGACCCGCTATCGAACAGGCCGCACTGGGAGCTGCACCCTCAGACATCCGCCCCTCGTTGTGTTTTTATAAACATTTCCCAAAACTATTCCTCAATACAGCATCTATAAGCAGGGCTCATCCACTCTTCCTGCCTTATATCTCCAGAACTGCAACAACAAAATTAAATCTGAAATTAAATCTTACACACAACAAGACGAAAATTTAATAGCCTAAGAAAAAGTCGAGCCGCGTTTGCTATGCGGGTAATGAAATTTACTGGCAGATGCGCGACATTTACACCAAATTTGAGACTGAAACAAAGTAAAGTGTTTCAGAGTAGGGTGCTTTTAAAATATAAATACAGTATTCAAAAGAACAACTCGTCTTAAGATAAAATATCTATATATAGATTAATAATTTCATTTGTTAGTGTCGTGTTTTTGGTCAGATTACTAATGATGTACTTAATTTGTCTTGCTTGGATCGTTAATATTGCACTACAGTGTAGCTAATGCTGTGTCGTTGTGGAGCGGTGTTATCATTTTACTTGCGTTTACTACCCCATCTAATGGTCAAATAGGGGAATAACAGGAGTTTAAGGTTTATTCGCTGTATTTCCCACCTAAACCAAATACATGAATGTGGTTCATTAAGGTTAGTAAGTAAAAATGCACAAAAAAAAAAAAAAAAAAAAACTAGAGGGACAGCCGGCTCGATACCCAAGAAATCTATTCGGTAAAAACACACCGATTCTACGTTAAGTGAAAACGAAGCATTAAAATACACTGATGCGCGCACACAAATAACATCTAGGTAAAGAAAACCTCAGGTTATTAAAAATGAATATCATCGGCGCTGGACTGGGATCAAAAATAGGTTCTGGACGATGGAACTCCCCACGGTAAAATTTTGCCGACCCACATATCCAGCAGCAGGCAAGTGCGCGGAGGTCGGGGCAGAGGGGTATTCCCCCGTGATGTTCCAAGTGTCCTTTTTCTATAAATGCACAACGCACTGAGCCCCCCCGTCGCGAATATTCATCGAAGTGAGCCACTCCCCTCCATCGCGTAAAAACCGATCGGCCACGCCCCCTGTTCGAGCACCTGCCCCTCGAAAAAATCTGTGCGCGTCTTTGCTCATCAGCCTTTCAGAAAAATCCGTATGCCCGATGCCAAGCCGGCCCTAATCCTCAGTTTGAGGGCCTTTGAATATGCCTTTACTGCATATTATATGTGGTATATTATTCTGGTTCCGGATATTCTATTTGTGATTTCTTGTTTGCAGTATGTGTACTGTCTGTGCACTTTGGCGTTCATCTGTGCACTATGTTCTTACATCCTCTTGGATCAATGAAGTCCATCTAAATATGAATCTGAATCTTAATCTTAACAGAACAAATCGTATACCTGCGTCATCAGAAATGTCCAAGTGCAGTTTGGATAGACATCACACAACGACACGAATGTGCTCTCGCTTACTGATAGTGCTAATGTTTAATTACTTATTAATGTTCTAAATCAAAAATTAACGGGGTATGGAAATCACAAAGAGGCGTCGGGAAAATGTTTACTCACGTGCTTCCGTTTAACTGTAATTCATTTTTATTTGTGGCATACAGAACGTAACCTTTTCTAGCAGACAGTATAAAGTGATATAAATATGCCAGTGTAAACAGCATATGGACAATATTTGTTCTTTCATGTAAAAGTTTTCTATACGTCATTTCATGCTTCTATTGACGCGTGTCTGGCAAAGGTCTGTTAATATTAATTAACATTAAATATGCATTCCAGTGCTCGTCGCCTTGCTTACTTCCGCCAAACTCATTGTATTCCACACACAGGGAGAACGAGCCCAGCGTTCAGAGGCGTTCAGAGGCCTTGGGCGGTGACTGGTTTTCATTTGCCATCTTCATTCTAATTGTTTTATTTATGTTAAAGCGTTTCTGTCTTGAGCCATTACAGATGAACTTCTAATTAGCTTTTAATTGAAAGTTAAAAGGCACTGGTAAGAGTTAATTACTACTTTTCACAATATGTTCCGGGTGACTAGCTCGTGAACCGGTAATACGGTATCCATCATTCAGCATGAATAGATACTCTGTTATTCATATTGTTCACTGTCTTCTCATTATGTACACACACACACACACACACACACACACACAGAGGGAGAGAGAACTGTGCAAAAGTCTTAGGCAAAGGAAATTTTAAAGCTATTTATCTAGGTACAAGTATATATTTGCTCAGAACAAAAACCATATATAACATTATAGCATAGGCAAATTAAGAGTAACACAATAAAAAAAAAATCTATTCCCCCAAAGTTCACTGATACCTTACTAGATGGCTAGATGAACACCGCTTCAGCTCCCAAACCTCTCCTCAGGGGCACCTCAGCCATTCCACATATTTATTAAATTTCACCACCAGCTTAATTAATTAATTCATTAATCAATGAGGTATTGATTAGCCAAACACAGTATGCTAACAGTCCAGTCAAAAATATGTTGGTGTATTGTATGGTCGCTGCATGTACTGTGGTGACCTTAGGAGAGGCTTTGAATTGGCTAAGCTGACACACTTTGACAGACATAATACAATAGTATTACACCAACATGAACATCATGTAAAGATCATTTTCCTTGACTGCCTAAGACTTTTGCACAGTACAGCGCATAATTTTATACGTGTGTCTGTGTGTGTGTGTGTGTGTGTGTGTGTGTGTGTGTGTGTGTGTGTGTGTGTAAAAATTAACCACCTTTTGGTTTGGTCTATTAAGCTGGGTCTTTGCTCAGGCAGGTAAATACGGACATTAAGTGTGTAATTAATATGTATGAACACATGTGTTGCCCTGTGATGGGTTGGCACCCCATCCTTGGTTGTTCCCTGCCTTGCACCCTTAGCCTCTGGAATAGGCTCTAGACCCTCTGCGACCATGGATAGGACAAGTGGTAACAGAAAATGGATGGATGGATGGATGGATGGATGGACGGATGGATGGATAGAACACATGTGCTTGGTCAAGTGCCCCTGTCTGTATCCTGTTGGATTGGCTGGACAGGACACTGCATATGTACAGGACACTGCATATGTACAGGACTCTGCATATGTACAGTCGTGTCCATGTCGTGTCCATACCACGTGTGAGTGCGGCCATGATCCAGCCCAGTAAACATCACCTATGGTGGTGGGCTGCTTCCTGACACCTTTTATGTAACACACTGCAGCCCCCCCCCCCCCCCACATGCTCTGACACCTGTCCCGATTCCCAGTGTTCTGCGGCGCCCCCTACATCCTCGTAAATGCACAGAATTTCCCAACACTGTCAGGAATCCAGTGGCAGGCTGGGATGGAAGGCCCAGAGCTGCCTCTGCATCTTGGTGGTACTGTGTGTTCCCTGTGAGGGGTTTAGCTTGACCCCCTCACCGCATGCATGCACACCACCCCACCCCCCCGCATAAAATATGCAGATCAGCTTCCAGCGCCCCCATCAAAATGGCCATTACTCCATGATGTCCTTCCCTCATGGTTATTCAGATATTTCCACCTGTGTGCTGCTCCGAAGGTCACCCGTGTCTCCTGCAGGTTGTTGGGTAAACATTAACCTCAGCACTGGGGTACGAGGTAATCCAATGTGCTGAACTTCTGACCCTCACTAGCCCACTCCCCCCCCCCAAGCAGTGTTGGCTGAGCATAAGACACCAGCCCGCTGAAGGAGCGTGCTCTAACCCCCCCCAACACCCCCCCCCCACACACACACACACACAGCCGACTTACTGGGCTGATCAGGCTGGCAAGGGACAGTGGGAGGGTGTCAGGCGATCCACAGGGTTGAACTGTTTGCCACTGAAAAGCAGACTGGGGTAAACCAAACCAGTTCTCATTTTCTCTCACATATTCCTTGCACACTGTCTTAATAATGTTAATAACATTGATTATACATGTCGTACCTATACAAGTATCTATATGACAAAGTTACTGTGTATAAGAAATGCACTGGACACAACTGTGAAATACCTTTCACAGTTTGCCGCCATGACAAACAGCTGAGCATGGCTCCCCCTAATGGCAGTATGTTGAAATACACAAAAAATACATTAACAGCAAAGAAACCTCAGATGGAAAGGTAAAAAGTCACACTGCCGTGCTTTGAAAAGGATGAGATTATCTTATCGTCACCTTTTCATGGCCTGGTTTCCCCCTTCCAGCTTTAAGGAACTATAACCTGCGCTGTAGTGACCCCTGCTGACTTGTTTGGTGGCCCCCACTCTAAACCTTGGGGGGGGGGGGGGGGGGCAACACGGGACGCCACACCAATGGCACCAAAAAACAAAAACCCCCCCGGGC
>JAODKC010000110.1:1588359-1605657 GCA_026777985.1 Mormyrops attenuatus
TCTTGACTACCTTTATTCCTCATCTTACGTATTGTCTCCACGAGGCCTGCCCCGGGGCCCCCGGCTCGGGTGCCGCCCCCGGTGCCCCGGGGGGCGCGCCCCCCCCCCCCCCCCCCCGGAGTGGAATGAGGATGAGATGGAGAGCCATGTCGGCGAGAGAGGGGTCTGAAATATTGTGTTTCCATCGAGGCAGCTGTTGACAGGTGTGGCATGCGGCTCATTTTGTCACTGTTCCTTCATCCCCGGAAGGAGGTTTGAGCTTTTTTTTGGTGTTGGCTCGTTTTTCAAACAGCAAATGTGTCACACGGCACTGGGCACAACTGCACGTGCCCCGCTTTGACATTCACGCTAAATCGATCAAGCGTGTGTGAAAGCAACTGGTTTGATCATCGTGCAAACCCTAATCCTTCACGACTCTTGCCAAATTAGCACAGCTGATCTTCGGTGAGTCACTCTAACAAGCGCTCTGGCATCCCGTCCAGAAAACTCATCGATGCTGCTCGTCAGACAGGATCCAAGGTGCATTGATAACTGCCCCGCCATTGCCATTGAACATCTTCGGCTTGCCGCGTTCACAGCTCATTGAGACAACGGGTATCGCATGGATGACAGCAGGCAGCTGTGTGGCGGTCTGTGGACGTGTCACATGACGCAACGCCATATAGCAGGGGTGGGCAATCTCATCCAGAATGGGCCAGTGTGTATGCAGGTTTTTGGGACAACCTTTAGGTCAACTGTTCAAACCCAGGTGTGAGGACTCTTCAGTCAATCAGTCCTCTAATTAATAATCTAATTTGGGAGTTGCAGTGAAAACACGCATATACAACATCTCTTTCTGGATAATACTGCCCACCCCTACCATAGAGGGACCTCAGACTGTTGATTGCTTCTGGTGAACGTCACACAAAGCCTGCGAAGCGAACCTTGGAGATGTCACTGGGCGGAGTCACCTGGAGGACCGTCAGAGAGAGAGGGGCGGGGCTGGATTACTTCCAATTAGCAGTCAGTCATCTTAAGCAGGCTAATTAAGACTTACTTTGGATTCATCTGTCCATGACCAGTCAGCCATACAGCCGTTAGCAGGAAGAACCTTCAGGATATGAATGATTCGTAAACAGCTGCTATTGAGGACCAGAAACATCCCAATAGACTATCAAATCGAATCACTTGGTAAGTGCAGGTGAGGGAAAAACTTGTGCATGAGTTCACAACAGCAACAATGAAGTACTATAAAAAGGTAATGTGCAGCACTGTATTAAGAGCTAGTGTGCATCTTATAACAGATTAGCACAAGAAATACAATGAATGGCCATATGAATGTAAGTATGGTTGTGATGCACTGGTGGAAGTATAGGCAGAAACGGGGGGGCCACGGAAGGCCAATGGGCCCCTTTGCAGGGAGGGTCAGGAGGCTGTTGATCTCTTAGTTTAAATTAGCGAAGCACGTTACATTGCATTATGAAGCGCAAGAAACCAAGCAATATATAGGCACCATGTAACTGGCTGGCAAATCTGTCTTTCTCAGAATGTCCAATTTTTCATTTTCATACGATTCATTTTGCATGCCTTAAGGCAGGGGTGGGGATCCCAGTCCATGTGGGGCCGGTGTGAGTGCGCGCTTTTGGGATGGCCTCTCAATCAGCCAATTACAGTGGGTCCCTGGGACTGCAGTTGAGAACAACTGCTTTATTATTGGCTGATTGAGAAGCCATCCCGAAAACCCGCACCGGCCCTCCATGGACCAGGTTCCTCACCCCTGACTTAAGGATATGTCACAAAGATACATGGTGCATCTGTAGCATATAACCACTAAGGGTCAGTATAACCAGGGACCCAGTATAAGAAGCTTACACCACTGGTGTGGTGGGTATGGATGGCAGACTGGTTCCCATCATTCTCATTAACAGTGAGTCACCATTCGGTACCATCACTCTTGTATACACTCAAGAAACTCCCTCAGGTTAAACTGGTAGGTGTTTCCGCATAAGGCGGCGTTTCACATTTTCAGAATGGAGAAAGTTAATTTAAAAGCTTCATTGTGTCGCAAAAAATGTCTTCCCTGTAGTACTTACAGTTTAATAGTGTAAATAGGCATGTATAATATACAGGGGTATTTGTGATAAACTAAATTGGTTTTCCATAATGATTACTAATTCACTGCTGGCTGAGTGCTTAAGAAGAGTACATTTGAGTGAGGTGCTTAACCCTAATCATGAATAGTGCAAGTGCTTTTGCATAATACTGCATATTAAAGTAGCCCTGCTTAAGTGATGGACAATTAAAGGAGATTTCAAGCTAATCTGTCTGTCCAAAGCTACATCGGATGAAGAGCGTAAGCTGACCAGCTGAATGTGGAGACGTGTGGATATGGACTGGTCATCGCGTGACCTTTACCAGCATTAGTTAAGTGGTAACTCAATGCCAATATGATGGCAATATCATTTGTGTTGGTTACGGTTGCTAGTTTCAGTGATCTGGTCTGGCGTTGTCCTGCTGAAATAACTATGGACGTCCTGGGAAGAAACATTGCTGTAATGGCAACATACAGAACTATGCAAAAGTCTTAGGCAGCCAAAGAAAATATTTAAGTAACGTTCATGTTAGAGAAAGCTATGCTACTATGTCTGTGAAAGTGCGTGAGCTTAGGTATTTCAAAATGTCTGCCAAGATCACTCCAGTATTTGCAACAGCCATCCATACACCCATGTTTTTATAACTCGACCACTATCACACCTCACACAGCTAATCCATACCATATTGACTTGTTATAACTAATTAAATTAATTAACTAAGTGAGCTTATTGTATTACTCTTAATTTTCATATGTTCGAATTCTTAAATTGTGTTTTTTGTTCTGAGCAAAACTGCATGAACTACCCAGATAAATAGCTTTAAAAATTTCTTTTGATTGCCTATGATTTTTGCGCAGCACTGTATGTCTCCCTAAAATCCTAATATATGCCCGAGAGTCAATGGTACCTTCACCTACATGCAGTTCTCCTATGCCATGAGCAGGGATGCACCCCCATACCATCACAGATGCTGGCTTTTGCGCCTTTTGTTGCAAAACACCATAAGAACCATAAGAACCATAAAACATCTCCCCCAAAAAACTGTTAAAAGTTAACATTAAAAGACTGAGTAACAGTCAAAGACAATACAGTAATTTCGAAAATGTGATTTTTTTATTATACTGTACACGCGTGGTATGGCGATGAACTTCTTTGTTTGTACTGTAAACAAACAATACGTACGCAGTTGCCACTATGTGTGAATGGAGAATATAACACTTAAATAGGAGTTACTTAATAATTTATGTTATTAATGAAGTACTGTAATTTTATGTATAGATATGTGACTGTTAAAAACCATCACAAACATGTTTATCAATCACTGAAAGGTACCGCTATAACAGAACGTTCTCTTTCTCTCTCTCTATTTTTTCCCAGATATTTAACCTCTGAAGAGATATAGTAAAGACATACATCTACAACAAGTTTTTTATGCATTCCACAACCGTTCTTGGGCATAACGTACACTTCTTCGTGTTTCGGGTGGTACTTTGGGGCGCTTTCAATGTACCCTTTTGGGGGATGTTTGTGTGTTCGCAGCCTGAAACACGGTTCACGAACCGGCAAAAAAAAAATTCGAACATCTGGTTCGTAACCCGATTTGTTCGTGAACAGGACTGTTCGTGGGTCGAGGTACCACTGTATTTACAAAATACAGTATGTTGGTCAGTACAACTGCTGAAAATCTTTTCTTTGTTGTACCTTTGTCAGTTAATTACCTGAATAACATGCGTTCTGCGTTTACGTCAGTTCCTGCATAATGTTTTAATACAAAAGCTTGCAGCTTAAAATGAGACTCATCCAGTCTGTGACACAGCTGAGGACCGTGAGGCACGTAAGTGCATTTTATATGTATTACGGGCTCAGATGCGGTTTCTGCCCCATGTCTTAATTCCCATTGCATTTCTTTTTTCCTTTTTAACTTTTTAATTTTTAAAATGTTCTTTAGCTCAAAACATATTTTTAGTGTTTAACATTTTCACGTATTTTAAGATGTATGTATTTTTCATACATAAATCAGTCACGGTGCATCATTAACGGTTGGCTTTTGTGGTCATTGCTTTGAGATTAAGTCGCTATTTCTAAATGTGCCACTAGGTGGCACAACATAAACAAAACGGCGGCATGCGCCTTATTAACGCAACACACGGCAAAACCGTGTGGTTTGCGTTTACCTGCTTTAGGCATGCATGGAAAAGGAGTACACAGTTTAATTGGTTTATTGACATGAATTTAATACAGCTCACTATCGTTATTAGGGATTGTGAATATTCACGACCGCACGAGGCCAAACCGAAATTGTTTGTCCCAGTTTCTTAAAATTGGACAGTTTTGATAATGAATCTGCACTGTAACGGTTGACTTGGCAACCCCAGCTGGAAGATGGATGGATGGATGGATGGTAATCTAGCAGATCAGCCTCTGTGTGCCCTTGCATCAGAAGAACATGCTGTTATTGTTAGTTTTCTTCACTGGGGTGGATGCAGGTAGACGGCAAGACCCTGTGGCCACAGCTCAAGCTAAGAGCGGCCAGGCTTTGCATCAGCATCCCACCCTCCACCCCCCTGCCCCAGTCTGAACATTAAGTTCTTTAAGAAACACACCTCTTTGCTGAATAAGGAAAAGAATGGATGGATGCCAGAGGCTGCCTGGTCCACCAGGTGGAAAGGAACAGCGGCGTCAGGGTGTTTTTTTTTTGCAGGTGCCGTGGGGCTGCTTGGCCATTCGGCAAGGATGCTCCGAGGCTGACGTATGCCATAAAACAGGCTTGTACGGGGGAGTCTTGTGCTCATTTTCTGTCCTGCTGTGTGAGTCGCACATGTATGTTCCCTTCGATTAATTGGCATCCCGTCCCCAGCCTGGGATAGGCTCCAGACGCTCACTGTGATAGCCGTGGTTGGACGACGTTTATATACACTGCACTACTCATGTAACACGTCACAGAGCTGCACGATTTTCATATGCTAAAATGCTGGCAGTGTGGCAAGCTTTGTAAGGATCAGATGAATTTTATCACATAAACTTAGGATTTATTCTTACTCCGAATATGTCGTTCTTAAAAAAGGTAAAAAAAAAAAAAAAAGGAAATTAGTTTATTGATCAAAAGTGTGAACTGTGTGGGTTGGGGGCGGGGGACAAAAATGCAGACCACCTGAGGGTCCCCGAGGACCAGGTTGACAAACATTGGTTGTAGAGGAGGTGGGTCCAAGCAACTAGAGGAGACGGGACCAACCAATCAGATGTCTTGGTCCCCCCTCCTCTAGTCCACTAGTTGCTTGGACCCACCTCCTCTATAATCTCATTGGCTATCTCTTTGAACCAATCAATTTTTCTTCTGCCCTCACAACATTTTTTCTATGAGTAAAACTCCCACAAGCTTGAGGCTCGATGGACCCATTAAAGCAAATGTATGGGATAAAAGAAGAAACCACAGGGTAGATGGGAAAACGGCAATCTAAAAACGCAATGCTTTTCAGGCTGGGCTGTAGTACATCTGATACAACAAATAACCATGAACACACATACCTCTTTACTAATTTTTTTAATGATCAAAATGTCCTGGATAAAAATTTCTGGGAAATGGATGGATGGATGAATGGATGGATGGATGGGTATGTCTAAGTTCACATCTGGGTACATCTTATTTATAATGTGAAATATTTATTCTACTATATTATTTATTGGCTTTAGATGTGATCTACGTTCATATAGTGCTACTCGTTAAGGAGAAAATACCTTGGCAGCCTTGTGCTAGTGCTATCTTATTAAATACGGACCATATATTTAACATATCACTGTAAATTCCGTTGGCAGAAATGTCTTTTGACAGGAACTTTGATCCTAAGCACAGCAGGCAGTATTTAAAGTAGGCTTTCTGTCAGCAAGGCTGCTGATGAAGAAAGGAGCTCAAATGCTTCCCAAATCAAGGGATGGGAAAGAATAGCAAGCTGCAGGACGGAAAGCCATTTATTACGGCAGACAGGAGACGTCATTGTGCTGCCCTCAGTATCAGCCATCTGCACACCTGTACCCCAGGTACCCCCCCCTCCACACCTGCAACCCTGTCTCCATTACACATGCACCAGGATAAACTACACACAGCGACCTTCCTCGTCTGTCACGCCGTCTTTTCCTTTTACATCGGGCTCAGTCACTCCGTGTAAACACAGAAGCACAGACACTACAAACTCATGCTGAATTCAGTTTCGGTTATCCAGTGCCCCCCCCCCATCAGCCTGCTGCCATCGGATCTCACGGTGATACTGTACTCTTTTTGTGCAGCAGGTGGCAGTGTTACCTGCCGTGTGCCCATGAAGATCCTTCACAGGTTGTTTAATAGATCTGGGTCCGTGAAAATCGGTCAATATTTTCTGCTAAAATCGTTTTCTAAAAAAAATCAGGGTTATACTTAGCTGATAATAGCATTCCATGAAGCTGTGGGCACCCCATTCTTTGTTACATGAATGTTTGTAATCAGAATAATAGGCTGCTGTCTGTATCTACCATAGTAAATTATCGACAAACACAAAAGAAAATAAACAGGCGTAAAAATTCGGCTTCTGTTATAGGTTATCTCAATATTGCTATCCATCCATTTTCTGAAACCGCTTATCCTATTCAAGGTCGTGCGGGGTCCGGAGCCCATCCTGGAGGCTGCAGGCGCAAGGCGGGGAACAACCGCGGACCGGGGTGGAGTGGGGGGGGTCAACCCATCGCAAAACACAATCATACCCCATTTACCCACATACGCCTATGGGCAATTTGGTAAATCCAATTAGTCTCAACATGTTTTTAGACTGTGGGGGGAATCCGGATTACTCGGAAGAAACCCTACAACAGCACGGGGAGAACATGTAGGCTAAACTCCACACACACGGAGCCACAGCGGAGACTCAAACCCTGGAACCAGAGCTGTGAGGCAACAGTGCTAACCACCGTGCTGCCCCTAATATAACACATATGATACATTAAATATTAATATGTGGTAAATATTTTTAAAGACTTTTTATACTGGATGCATGAATCTTTCAACCGCAATCGACCATGACCAGGACCAAGCGGTTCGGAGCAGGATGAATATTTAATTTGATGTTTTGTTCGCAGTTCATAATGGATCTTGAAATGGACCTGAGAACATCGCAATTCTATGGAAATAATTATACAGAACGGATTTAGTCTGTAGCACGCGAGTGATTAATCACACGTAGTAGCAAGGCGCTGATTGGGCACTCAGCTGTTTACGCTGCCTCGGGGTGTATACCAGAGTACAACAGAGTAATGCGTCTCAGCAAAAAACAACGCCTTCAGTGACTTTCCGTGTGATAAGCTTGACGGTCCTTGAGTGTATTTTCTTCTGTTGCATTTTTCTAGTCAATAAATTTAGCCCTGTTTACTTTTACATCGCCTTCGTCTGGATCCAGAGAAAGTGAATCCTGGCCATGCGGCTTCTTTCTGTACACCTCGCATTGGGATGAGCAGGCGTCAACGGAACTCGGTGTAATTTCCGTGCATTTCTGTCTAGGATCTTCACCGTCCAAGTACTCTCTGGACATCATCATCCTTTAGCTCCCGCACGAAAAACATTCCTGAACCACTCTGCACGTATATAGACCCACAGTCTGTAAAATGCTTATCTACTCTTTAAGAAACCAGACGGCTGGAAAGTTCATTATTATCGTATGTGCCAGATATCATCATGTGTGAAATCAGTGGAAGTATTTGAATATACAGTCAAACAAACCCAAAACATTTATCATGGGTTGTTTTTACGTATCATTAGATAAACAGCCTAAAAGTGTCACACCAGAGCACTCAAAGGTGTGTTTTTAATCCATGCTGTATGGTTTACAATCGAGCTGTAAAAATAACCCTAAATCTGCTTTCGGGATCTTTTAGCTATCCTGCAGAATAATATGGTGTTTTTCGCCGTACAGTTTTAACAGGAGTCTGACGTCGTCCTGCCGTAATAAGCATGGACGTACCGGGGAGAAGCGTCGCCTTGATGCCAGCCCGTGTCTCTCTAAAATCCTAATATAACCCACTTTTCAGGCAAGTTAAGTCATGTTTATTTATAGAGCACTTTTAAAACAACAGGAGTTGAACCCAAAGTGCTGTACAGACCATGTACCAAATAACACAGTAAGACAGAACTAGGCCTACATATAGAAGTAAGAATATAAATGGAAATAAATGAGCTAGGTATAAGCTAATAAATGAATAGACATTTATTTTTTAAATAAAAAGACAAGAAAATGAAACAAAGAAAAACAACAAAAGACATAAAATCGGGACAAGCGCAGAACAAACACCTCTCAAACTCAGTTAAAAGCCAGGAAATAATCATTGGTACCTTCACATACATGCAACTCACCCAGGCCGTAGGCTAAGGGTACAACTGGCAGACACAAATTCAAAATAAACAGATTCGGTGTAATTATACACATTAAACAAAAACAACCCGGTTACATATAAACAGCAGCAAATTAAAAAGTAAAACATATTCGCTAAATCAGCGAATATATGCGCCGCTGCGTTTGTGCAAGGTGGACGGTAAAATGCACAATTGCACAATTAACGCGTAGTGATGTCGTGCCAAAAGCAGCCACTTTAGGTAGGTAGAGGCTAATAAAATTTTGGGAAAGATGAATAAGTAAGACTGGATTGGACTGCCAGACCCAGCCGAGCCGTCAAAAGGAGAGGGGACTCTCATTCCAAAGAAGGGGCACCTCTGTTATTTGGAACTGGTTCGGTTTTAAATCATCCGACATGGAGCAAATATTTCACTGTACAGACATCCCAGCTCTCCGGACGTTCCAGGAGACAATGGCTCCCTGACACGCGCTCTCCTTCTCCAAATATACTACATAAGCTTTAGGGTTTTTGTTCTTTCGCGCGCGCTCTCGCTCTTAAAAACAAATATCCGGGATATTGTATATAATTTGCGGGCGCCATGTAGTCAACATGCAGGAGACTCCCGGAATAACAGGTGTTATGCCGATAAAGGCATCCCTGCCGTAGAATGCATGCCTGTCTCGGGTACGCGCACCACTGAAAACACCGAAAGGAAAGCTCTCTTTTGTAACTCGTGGAAATGATCGTCTCTGTTTATGTAAACTCATAAAACGCATGTAACACATCATAAGACATTGTATTTTGCTAAATTACAGATATATGACACAAAACAAATAAAATGGGTCGCTGATCTGACAACGGATTGTTAGGCCTACTTAACAGGCTGTCGCGTGCTTGTTAATATTGATTCAAAAGTTCAAAACACCAGACATGAACGTGGCAATATAACTTTATTAAGTGTGTATCAGATGCACAGCAACACTGTTCTTCTTTTCACGAAAAAAAATAATAAATTTGTTGCTCAATCTATTTAAAACGTCTGGGTCTCGTTTTCATCTATGGCTAAAATAGTGTTTTACCACGTAGCTCAGATGACACTTGAGGGGATATATTTTTCATGTAGGGGGCAGCATGTGGCTTGATAGGCTAAGCCTGTGTGCATGTAATCAGAAGGTCACCAGTTTAAACCCAGCCTCAGCATGTCTGCAGGTCCTTGAGCAAGACCCTTAACCCCCAGCTTCCTGGGTGCCCCAACAGGTGGCTACCCTTTCATGGACAGCTTACTCTACAAAGAGGGAGGTGTAAAGACAATTTCCCCACCGGGATTAATACAGCATCTATTATTATTATTATTATTATTATGTATTTGATGATGGGAGCTTCAGAAATGCAAAATTAAAGGGGATGTATTTTTTCGGCAACCACGTGCCAGAAAAGGCATCCTCTGGTTAATCTGGATCTACTATAGCAGGGGTGGCCAATCTTATCCGCAAAGGGCCGGTGTGTGTGCAGGTTTTCGCTGCAACACCCTAATTAGGTCACTAATTAGAGGACTGATTGGCTGAAAAGTCCTCACACCTGGGTTTGAACAGCTGAACTAAAGGTTATCCCAAAAACCTGCATACACACCGGCCCTTGGCAGATAAGATTGGCCACCCCTGTACTGTAGCTACACCACGGAAACTTGCACAGGTTAATTTAGACCCTCTCAAATACAAATTACAAAAGGCACTTGGTGAGGGGAGCTACAGAAATGCAAAATCAAAGGGGATGCATTTTTCGGCAACCACCTGCCAGAAAAGGCATGCCCTGGTTAATCTGGCTGTACTGTAACTACACAAGCGAAACATACACGGGTAAAATAAACTGATGAAAATAAAGCATACTGTAATTATATATGTACTCGTAACTACAGTCCATTTACTCTTACATTCTATTACATTTTTTTCACAGTCCCACTGAAATCTAAATTGGCTAAATACACAGTAGTATTAAAATGATGATAGGACACCTTTCTCTGTATTACTGTATGCCATAACACTGTTGTCTTAGTAATCATGCTAATAACTTTCATATTGTATGTTCAAAAGATGGTATCTGCTTTGAGGGCAGTATATGGTGAAGAAGTAGAAAAGTTTAATTTTGTTTTAAAATGAAAAGAAAAAAACAACGCTCTAAATATTCACATTTCTCAAACAATTAAAAAAACTATAATAAAATAAACAGCATTAATAAATAGTCCCAAATAAAAATTACATTACACTAATTTTAATAATAAAAATAATAATAATAAATAATTTTGAGTTTGTACCAAATAAAATTACAAGAACATGAACAAATAAATAAACCCAGTGTTTTAAGTATTTAAAAAAACTAGCTTGAAATTTTTAAAACAGGTAACGGTCATTTACTACTTGTACTTAATTTCAGTGATGTTAATGCTGATAACATAACAGAAGTCCCTTGTACACTTTCTTTTAAAGTAAGAATGCCACATGACGAGCCGTCTCGCTGACGATCATGAGGTAGAGCACTGCGGGGCCACCTGGACACATTGCAACATTTTTTCTGCCTGAATGCCCTTCAGAATTAAAAGATTATTACAAAAAACCTTTTTTGGCGACAAAATAACACGTATCTGGATTTGAATGCATGCCTGGTGTCATTGTTATAGTTATGGCTGAATTCACCTTGTTGCTTCTCAGCATCACTTTATATTTTCTGAAGTCTCTCTCATTGGGTCCAGAAAAACACACCTTTTCTCATGCGGAGAGATGAAAAGCATATATAGAGCAGCTTTGGTGATGAGTGATGATGTCATGGACCCCATCCTTCTCCTGGATCCAGCCTCCTTCTCCAGCTGGACAGCAGGAATTGCTGGCCATTCCGCCCTTTCCGCCCTGTAGTTGTATCCTTTACCTGCGTGTGTTTCTCCCTGTACCTGAACTGCCCCATAGGTCTGTGGGCTGAGTGTGTAACTGAGAGTCTATGAACCTACAGCATGTGGGTTCGATGCTGGCAGATCCCAACCTCCCCTGTCGTGGGTTTGGTGTTTGACTTTTGTCCTCTAGTTGTAGTTTTACTTTTCCTACTGTTTATGTTCTATAATAGTTCTCCCATCCATGGTCCACCCTCCTTGTGTTAGGTTCTCGTTTTGTTTTGTACTTGTTATATTCTGTATTAGCCTTGTATTTCTAGTGTCAGATTACTGTTTTCTCATCAATACCTGACCTCACAAATGCTCTCCTGGAAGAATGGTCAAAAATTCCCATAAACACCCTCCTAAACCTTGCGGACAGCCTTCCCAGAAGAGTTGAAGCTGTTGTAGCTGCAACTCCATATTAAATCCTATGTGTTATGAATAGGATGTCATTAAAGTTCATGTGTGTAAAGGTAGGTATCCCAATACTTTTGGAAATAAAATGTATGTTACAGTACTCTAATGAACTCTAATCAAGCACATTTTACTTATTGATACAGAGTTTCATGTTAATTCGATCGATGTCCAAATCATTTAACATCCTGATTTACAGAATGTGGATGTTAAATGGGGGATACCTGTATATATATTTCCACTAACGGATAAACAACATTACAAAACATAGGGATTGGGTTTCACTTGTTTATTTGCAATAAAACAAACACAAGATTCTAAAGATAGACATCAGAGACTGTCTCCTTTTATAATTAAGCACTTTCAGTCGTAGCTGGACAGTCATGTGATCCATCATATAAACGTGACATTTTGTAGCAACTGTATTTTGTTTCTTGTTTGAACAGGTTCACTCCTGCTGAGCTTGTGTTTCTGGCACAGTATGTGAAGACCATGCCCCATTTGCAAAGGTGCTTGACTACATGGGACTTATTATTATTAATTAGTACAATTATAATACAGTAGAAATACATACCTCATACACGATTTAACATGTTAACATTTGTTTCATTTTAAACACTCATGTCACCCAATTCCGTGCCTTCACATCCAACTCTGTATTTCCAAATGGTTGCTTTATATAAAAACATATTTCACATTACCCTCAAACAATTACTATTGCAACTTGGTATAACAATCATGGGTTGGAAATCTTTCCATACCTGAATATAGGGGGAAGAAAATTACAAGATGACGTACATGTTGTTTCCTCATCGAAAACCCTTTATCGAATGAGGAAAAGCCCGCGATCTCCCCCTATCATGTCGGCTAGACTAAAGCAATCAACAGGATGCCACTGCGAGACCTTATAATATATAACTGAAACAAAAGAACATTTCAGTGTGCTAGAGCTTAAACAGAAATTCTTTGACATTTTAGTACCATTTTTTTCACATTTATATTTAAACCCAGTTTTGCAGTTAGTGACATTCCAACAACGTTTTAACATACTACACAAGCATCCGGCCCAGGTGAGGCCTCCGCCACTCCGGCACTGTCGGTGGATCCCGCTTGCTCGTCAACACCCGCCTCATCCTCTGACTCCTCGCTGGCAGCGGCCTGGCCTACTTCATCACCACCTGAGGTCCTGCCGAAACCTGCTTAGACCACTGCTAGCCTCCAGCCCTGAGCCCAACTCTCTGCTAGTTTCCAGCCCTGAGTCCAGCTTCCTAGCTGCCGCCTGCTATGAAAGTATTACTGTATGCCATGGCGGTCCTGGAGGAAGTCCTGCTGGACGACCTGAAGTGGGATCCCTTAGGTCTGGCCCTGAGTCCCACTCTAAGGAGTGTAGTCCTCATCCATAATTCAGACCACCACTGTCCCAAGGCCCTGGAGGTGGTCTCTGGTATCAACGGGAGCCCAAGAGATGGGCCAGCCATGTCATTTCCCGGAGAGGGAGACGGGGGCATGCCATCTCTGGCTGCCATACCAGTTCCAGCCCCAGCCCTACAAGCCCCTCTGGGTCCTCCTGCCCTGCAGGCCCCTCAGAGCCCTCCTGTTCCTATTCCTGCCCCCTTCCTTGTTCTCACCTTACAGGTCCCTCTGGTCCTGACCCGGCTGTCCCCGAAACGTCACCATACCTGGCTGTCCCCATGGCACCACCCAGTCCCACAGACCCTCTGAAACCCTTGGGCAGCACCCAGAGTTTAGAGGACTCCCCTGTCAAGCCTCATTTGACCAACCCCAGTTTACGTTCTATAGCCATGCCTACTGCTCATTCGTCTTACGTCTTGCTTCATCCCTCATATGATGCACTCCACCTGCCTCTCGTTATGTTCCTTTGTTATTCCTGTATTTAAGTGCCTCCCTGTCTAGTGATCCCCAGCTCCATCATTAATGTTGTGCTTCTCCGTTGCCCATGTCCTAGCCTCCCCCATGATCTTATTTGCCAGTTCTGTTTCATTAATGAGGCTTCCTTTGTTTCCCCTGACACCCCTGTCCTCCGTCCTGCCATGTACCACAACACTTGGTATGGGTTGCACTTTATGTTTGCTTTATGTTTATGTTAAAGCATGGGTGTCAAACTCCAGTCCTGGGGGGCCGGACCCCTGTGTAGCTTAGTTCTTTATTTGTTCCACCTCAAATTATTTAGCTCAAGAGCTGTGTGGTAATTAGCACAAGGAGGTGCAAGGAGTTGAATCAGGTGTGTTAAATGAGGGGAAACCCGAAAAATGTGCAAGGCTCCGGCCCTCCAGAACTGGAGTTTGACAGCCCTGTACTAGAGGAAATTTTGGTATTTGACGCATCCCTAACTATCCAGCCAAATAAGACACGGACAAGCAAACCCAGGCAACCAGGTTTATTGAGGGTAATACAGGGGAATGTCGTAAGCTGTATCCAGGTTGTTATCTGTAGCCGTCCTCTCCAAATACCGAAAGTTGCGACGTGATCCAAAGTTGTGGTTGAGGGAGAGTGCAGAGGGTCAAAGAACAAGGAGATCAGTCTGGAGACAAAGATGAACAACACCGGGAGATGCACAAGGGCTTCACGGGAGGGGCGGAAGGGCGGGTAGGAGGCGCGAGAGGTTCGGGAAGGACAAGGAGGACAGATTGTAACTGCGGGATATACAGCATTAAAGCGCTCAGTAAGTGCATCACAACAATACCTCACACCGTGCCGCTGCCAAAGCAAGGCTCAAGTAGTCGCTCGTCGATTAGTGTCAGTTGGCTTCAGCTGCTGGTGCTGCTTCCGCAAGGCGGGCATGACACTAACATACTGAGCAGCTGCATGAAACAGCGCAGCTAAATATTTGGAAAAACCGTAATCCCAATCACAACACCCTTAACCCCCACCCATCCCTAACCTTAACCATAAGTAACCAATCAAAATACAAAACTTTTGGCATTTTTACTTTTTTGGTTGCAGTCTCCGATTTTTATTAAATTGAGATTATCTAGAAGAGGACCTGAAAAATGTCCCAAAAAGTAAGGAAGTTTCGGGTTTTACCACACTGGGGACATTTTGGTGTGCAAATGTGATCTATGCAAACCCCCCTACACACACACACACACACACACACAGTGTCATATGCTCCTGCTGCACTGAAGGTTCTGGTAGTTATGTAATGCAAGCCCAGTTTTTGCAGGGACTTCACCCAGTGACAATTACACACACATACAGACTGAAGGCATAATCACTGTCACTTGCAGTCTGTCTCTCTCTATTTCTCTCTCTCTCTGTTGTCCTTTGCAGGGCAACTTTTTACATTTATACTTTAGTTATGTTTCAGAACCTGTACTTTTTTACTTTAACCTAAGTAAAGAAGTTGAGTCAATACTTCGACTTTTACCGGAGCCTTTTTGACATGAGTATCTATACTTCTACTTGAGTGAAGAATGTGCGTGTTTTTGCCATTCCTGCTGAAATGTGGTCTTATCTGACCACAGCACACGGATCTGCAGTCTTTCAGTACATCTCAGACGAGCTTGGGCCCAGAAATCTTGCTGGAATTTCTGCATAGAGCTGATGTATGGCTTCCTCCTTGCCTGATATGGTTTCAAGTTACATTTCTGGATGCAACGACGGAATGTGTTAAGTGACAATGGTATTCAGGTTACTATGTTTGTCACAGTAGCATGACGGTGTTTTAGGCAGTGCTGCCTGAGGGCTCAAAGATTACATGCCTTCAACAGTGGTGTCCAACCTTGACCTTTACGTACTGAGATGTCTCTGTGTTCTCCGATTCTTTTCAAAAAGTTAGGTACTGTGGATGTTGCAAGACCTAATTCAGTGCTTCAAGGAATGAGGTGAGCCCATCCTTGCTTGCAAATTTGCAATTTGATGGATGCTACTTTTATACCCAATCATGATACCCCACAGGGTCGCCAACTCACAAGCTTTTTAATTCAACACAAGTCTGCACACGCATTTACATGTAACACTTTTATTACCTTGTAAATAGTCTGTCGGGTTTGAAAACTATACCCCACGCTTTTCGTGTAGCTAATTTTAGGTTTATAATGGAACAATATATGTTTTTTAGATATATAGATTTCTTGCATGAGCGTGAGTCTGAAAGTATGAGCGTCACGCTAGATGCATGAGAGTTGCACGTTGACCTCACCTACTACCAATTAGCCTGCTTAATATGGAATCTGCCAAACCATTTTTACTGGACTTTTCTGTGCAAATCTTATGTTAACTCTGTCCCAACTCTTGTGCATTGTGTTGCAGCCATCAAATTCTAACTTTGCGTATACAGACACTCCTCACTTAATGACCGAGTTCCATTCCTACAACTTGGGCGAGGAGCCCCCCCCCTTTCATGCATGCTCTACTGGTAGTGGGTTTGCATCAACCATCTCTCGATATTGTTTTAATACTTAATTGATAACATTTTTACTATATTTATAAATGTTAACACAGTAGTGTACTGTATACTGTAATAAACAGAATAGAGGGAATCAGCTCTATTATACATTACATAAATTTAACTGTAAGTCATTTTCATTGATTCTGAATAAAGAAAAGGTGCAAAGGAAACTAACTTGATAACTTTGTTTTAATTCGCATATTTTGATTTCATCAAATTGGTTAACAAAATTTTCCGCTGCATCTACGTCCGCGCTTGCCGCCTCTCTGCTGATGTTCCGATTATCTCCAACAATACAAATTTATAGACTATGTAGCCTCGGAGATGGCTAATGCTAGTGTGGTGAATACTGACTGGCTGCAAGAACGAGACTGACATTGAGAAAGGGTGATGCAAGATGAGATGCTTTGATGCTGAGACGCCGCGCGCCTATGGAAAGCCGTTTGAGCATTTATTCTGATTTTCGTGATATCAAGCCCGCTTCGCTCTACTAGTTCGGACTTTGGCCGTACTAGTAAGACATTCTGGCGTACTCGTATGCAACTAGCTCGTACTATAGTACTGCAAAAATGCTTACTAGTCAAGCTTTTTCATCAACTTGTTAACGTGTGGGCCTGAAATTTGCTGCACTAGTTAACTAGTAAGGCTTAAATTGCTTAATAGTAGCACTAGTATAGGCCGAAATGCCCACTAGTGACACTAGTAAAGGCCAACGTGTCCACTAGTTGCAGTAGTGAGGGTGATTTGACCTCACTAATGTAACTAGTAAGGGGCAATTGTCCACTAGTGGCACTAGTGAGAGTGTATTTGCCCTTACTAGTTACACTAGTGAAGGACAAAATGAACACTAGATAACTAGTTGAAGTGCTTTTGCCCTACTAGTTACACTAGTGAGGGTAAAAGTGTTTACTAGTAGTGAAAGCCAAAATGCTGACTAGTGGCACTAGTTGCACAAAATTCTAATCAGGAGGTGGGAAAGGGGCAAACATTGAAGCTCCCTATTGGTTCTCCAGCAAAAGCTCCACCCAGCCAAAATGTAACCCTACACTCTCAGAAAAAAGGGTACAAATTTGTACCTTTGCTTGTCACTGGGGCTGTAACCTCAAGGGTCTGCCAATTGTACCCTTAGC
>JAODKC010000111.1:0-12318 GCA_026777985.1 Mormyrops attenuatus
TTGTTGGATTTTGTAAAAACCCCCCCCCCCCCCCCCCCGTTTCTGTACAGTAAACAAAGTACAAAAAAAATAATTTTAAAAGCCTGCATTAATCCCATTAGGACACTTGAAAGACAGATGGCTGAAGCTCGTGGAGAAAATTTCAAGCTACCAGGATAAACTAAACAGCTTGTTCCGGCAAAACTCCATTAGCAATTTATTTTTCAGCCGTCATCTGTCTTGCGAGAGACCAATTATCCATTTCCAGCAGCACATAAATAATATTATGTACATGTGAAATCAATTTATTTGCAATAGCTATTCTTAAAATTTGGCTGTTGTTCTACATGACAAAATTTGCATTCTGTATATTTTTTTTTTTTTGCACAGCAGGTTAGTCAGTCGACCAGGAAGGCCATTCTGCAGAACCGACGTGAGAACAAACAGAGCGGCGGCAGGAGAGGAGACATCTTCTCATCACGGAGACAGCGTCATCTGCAGCCTGCAGGGAAGCGGTGAACTTCCCTGCACATACGCCTCACAGATCCACCCTGTGGACCCAGGCACGTCCTTTTACGAAGCTGCATTTACCAGTTGCTTCCTTCTGGTCATGCTGCACGCAAGAAAGTCAAAGTCAACAGACAACCTCTTAGCAGGTCCTGCAAAAATGCTACACGAGATTTATGCACCTAAAATATAGGTTTGTAAACACAGAATGCAAGAAAAACTTACACACTGAAAGTGTGTACATTTAAACATAAATTTATGCAATAAAATTATGCAAAAAATTTATGCAACCCTAACTATGGCTAGGGTTCTTTCTGACAATATGTACATAAGTACAAATATATTTTCATACAGATTTTTTTTCCATACAGACAGTTCCCGGACATTGCTGACATTTGCTGTATTTTTTTGCTCATTTGTGTTACCTTTATGATTTTATCCAATCCCCATCTGCCTATTGGTGTCTCAGGATTGAATATCACTGGTAGAGGTATCAGGTAGTGGCAAAGGATGAAAAAATAACCTGAAGGTTGCTGGTTCAAGTCCCAGTGACTGCTGATGTACTTCTAAAAGAATTTAGCCTGAAGTGATGAGTGAGTGAGGCTTGCTTTGGGTAAAATATATTAGCATAACAACTACACATAAATGTATGGCAGGTCAAAACTAAAAGAGTATATATACTGTATATATATATATGCAAAATTGGCTGAGTGCTTCAAGGACCATAAACGTCACCCTGGCAAGATGTGTCATCAGCAACATCTTTCCAGTTTCCACTGGAAGTCCCGCTTTAAAGCCAACGTCTGCCCCGAGACTTGAAGGACACTCTGGAACTCTGAGCTTGCCAGTTTCACACCAGCACTCTGGACGAGAAAAAGAAACAAAATTTTTTAGAAAAGAGAATGTGGTACAGAAAAAGCAATTCCAGGAAGCGAAAACGCCTGGTCGCCGGGCTTCCTACAGTTTAGAGAAACAGCTGCAAGGGAGCTGAAGCTAACGACAGCAGGAGGTCATGGCGTAGCTCTTACGGTGGGAGTGTTGCGTGACGAGGACACATGCATCAGAAGCTGGCTGGAAGACAAGCAGAAGCACAGAGCTCTCTTATTCTCGCGAAAGGTAAGGCGCTTAACTTGGGCGACTCAATAAAAATCGACAAATGCAAATTCAATTACTGTGAACCGTGAATAATTTAGAGCACCCTAGGTAATGGCCTCTGCTAAGAAAATCAGCTGTGTATTATAGGGTATTCCATTCATCACTCCAGGCTGGCCTGCCAAGTGGAGAATCACCTTACCATTCCTCCATCTAGGCTTAATCTCAGAGACCATTTTCATCTGGATTATTAAAATGATGAGCTTTGTAACCCCCCCAAAAAGAACACTCCTGAGCTTGATGACTGGGTGGCCACACATTTGACAAATCAAAATCGAGACATGGCGATTGAGGAGTATTCGCTTAAGTTCTAATAATCACAATTTAACTCAGCTATGGAAGGTTAACCTTAAATCTGAGAGCAGCCAGAGGAACACCACTAAACGAGTCCTGAATCTTCACTCAAGAGCTTCCAGCCTGGGAACGTGAAAGACACGCATTACGCTAATCAACGCTTAGGGACCCTTTTGCCCTGCACAGAAGGCATAAAAGAACGATGTGTAATGAGTTCCAGCTATTTTGCTCTGTTTAGATGGGGGTCACAAGAAGGGAAGTAATATAGACAGCCTACAAGAAGCTCTGCAGAGGAAACGTCACGCTCCATGTATTAAACTCCGCTGTCATTTATGACTCATAGATTGTACAGATATTAATACATGTAGCCAGCTTTCTGCAATTATAATTACAATTCTGTTTTACTGGCCCCTCATGGCAAGTCAAAACACAAAACACCCCCACCTAAGCGTACTGTGAATTTTATGGTTTTTAAACTTCAGCTACATAGGCAATAAGTTGTATAGAGATGGTCATATGCAGCAAGGATTATGTGACCCATTTAAACTTGTGTTTGTCATAACCAAGCAGGTGGTGGAGAATGCATTTACCTGTAGGTAAGGATTGCTGGGTTGTTCCCTGCCATGCGCCCATAGCCTCTTGGATAGGTGCCGTCCTCCCCCCGACCTTGAATAGAACAAGCTGTTTCAGAAAATGGAAGGATGGATGGTTGGATGGATGGATGGATGGATGGATGGGAGCTAGACAAGGGCTTCTCTGTCTGATACGTTCATTCCTTCCTGTGTTCCACGTCAGGGAGCTTCTCGACTTCCCGATCTTCTCGGCCCGCTGTCTGTTGATATACAGCAGTGTGTGGTTGAGTCTCGAAGGAGAGACACCTAAGGGCTACAAATTGTGAAGGAGCAATTGAGCAGTTATTTTATGTGGTAGAATAGAAAGCCTTTCAAGGTCAGACTTACTTCTAATGGCAGGACTCTCGTTATATCACTCACTAGGGGAGCTGTATCTGTCTAGTAACACTGCTTCCTGCTTCTAACACAGCTCACTGGAGAGCCGATGTGTTTCTGGTTTAACGAAGAACACGGGAAATGATGCTGTATGTTGACTGAAGGTGCAGACAGTCTGTGAACAGCCAGCAGGTCGGTCCACTGCGGATGCTGTAAGACCCTCAGCTTCCCTGGTCCATTTCTGGATTTGCCCCCAGGTGCCCATTGTGGTTCCACTGTGTCCAAACAGCATGACCTTCACGTCCTTCCTGTGTAGCTACTGTTGTGCCTCTCCTCCACACTGTTTAACCTTCAGTGTTAACATCTCCCATTGAGCAATCTAGATTTTCTCCCAGTTTTACCACTTTTATTGACCATTAGAGCTTATAACAATAAACTGCATTAAATGCACCCTCACTAATGGTCCTTTGGAGATAAAAACAGCTTTTAGGTTATTTCAGATAAACTGATTTCTGCTTCTCAGGTAATTGAATTGCATTATCAACCAGCATGTTCATAAACTGCTGTGCTCTTTGGGATACATCATCCACATCATGCCGATATTCAACTTATGCCAATGCTTACAGAATTCTTAAGAGTAAGTACATAAAATACAAGACCAGGCTCCTTAAGTTTACGCCTTCAAATCCCTGTCAACTCAGAAGGCCTGCTGGTTTAGTCCGCTGGAAGGTTCAAAATGAATACCCTATTGTGCAAGTGGAGCAGAAGCAGGTGGTGCTATATTTAAATCAGTGTACCTCTGCCAAAGTACAGAGAGTGACAAGGGTAACCAGAAAACCTGACACTTTATGCAATCATTCAAACGGGACTAAAGAGAGACAGATGAGTTTGTGTTAAAGTTCCATCTGAACCTTTGGCTACTGAGAAGCGGAAAGCTAAAGATCCAGACGAGGTCTAGTGTTCCAAGCAGAATGAAAAGCTTCATAGCAAAATACAATGAGCCTAAGCAACAGAAAAAAACAAGCATGCTACATATCAGCAGTCATAGCCAACTGATTTCTTTATAAAATTAAATAAAAAAAAACCTGAGGAGTACTTCCTGATTATAATTTGACAATTAATACTAAAACATCAACTGTGTTTGTACTGTATTTGAAAATCTTCACCTGGGTAAATTTATTCTGGGGAATAACCACAGGCATGCAGATGCAATGACTTCCCAGTTGTGAGAGATGTTAAGGCTGTGAAGTCCCACCCTAAGGCATGTAGCTTTTTCCTGAGAACAAGCTCAGGTACTCCCCCAGGCGGTGAAAAAACATAATCCGAAGGGGCAAATTTGAGGAAGTTCACCAATCAAAATTAAAAAATTATTGCACCTGTTTTTACTTCAAGCATTTACAGTGCTCACATAGCATTTAATTCAGTAAAAGTATTGCAGATTTATTCATTTTATGACAAAAATCATTACTTTATGCTTTTGTTTACAAAAATATATATCACATTAGAAGCAACCAGTAGCTTTAATTACAACATTAATTTCAAGTACGAATAAACTGACACCCAAATTATAGTTCTAAAAGAGCTGTTCTGAGTAAAGGGTTCACTGACAAGCAGTATCACTGGGTGCTTATTAATTAGCAACACCTTTGCAATAATATTTGTGTTTAGTATCCATTGGGAGCCAATGACTATAATCCAATTAATAGCAAAATGGCAAGAACAGAACTGAGTGAGTCAGTGTTATGAAACCAATGAATTTGCAACATTTTTTACAGAATCAAACAAGTGTCCGAAGACATTCTGTGAGCACTGTAGCTATTCTAGTTTGGGCTCATCTGTGCAGATGTTAAACCTTAACATGGATTAGGTGAGCAGAAGCACAGTAAAGAGGATGACCTTAGCCTTTTGTGTCATATTTTCATATGTTATATACAGTCACGGCCAAAAGTTTTGAGAATGACACAAATATTGATTTTCAGAAAGTCCACTGCCTCAGTTTTTATGACGGCAGTTTGCATATACTCCAGAATGTTAAGAAGAGGGATCAGATGAATTGCAATTAATTGCAAAGTCCCTCTTTGCCTTGAAAATGAACTTAATCCCAAAAACCCATTTCCACTGCATTTCAGCCCTGGTACAAAAGGACACGCTGACATCATTTCAGTGATTCTCTAGTTAACACAGGTGAGAGTGTTGATGAGGACAAGGCTGGAGATCACTCTGCCATGCTGAATGAGTTAGAATAGCAGACTGGATGCTTTAAAAGGTGCTTGAAATCATTGACCTCCTCTGTTAACCATGGTTACCTGCAAGGAAACAGGTGCAGTCGTCATTGCTTTGCACAAAAAGGGCTTCACAGGCAAGGATAATGCTGCTAGTAAGATTGCACCAAAATCAACCATTTATTGGATCATCAAGAACTTCAAGGAGAGCGGTTCAATTGTTGTGACGAAGGCTTCAGGGCGCCCAAGAAAGTCAAGCAAGTGCCAAGACTGTCTCCTAAAGATGCTTCTCAGCCAAGGGAGTGGGCTCACTCACAATTTTGCCTAAGAACACAGCCATGAATAAAGAATGGTACCAAAACATTCCCTGAGAGCAACTTCTCCCAACTGTCCAAGAACAGTTTGGCGATGAACAATGCCTTTTCCAGCATGATGGAGCACTGTGCCATAAGGCTAAAGTGATAGCTAAGTGGCTTGATGAACAAAACATCGGCATTTTGGACCCATGACCAGGAAACTCCCCAGACCTTAATCCTATTGAGAACTTGTGGTCAATCCTCAAGAGGTGGGTGGACAAACAAAAACCCACAAATTCTGATAAACTCCAAGCATTGATTATGCAAGAATGGGCTGCTATCAGTCAGGATTTGGCCCAGAAATGAATTGACAGCATGTCAGGGTGAATTGCAGAGGTCTTGACAAAGAAGGGCCAACACTGCAAATATTGACTCTTTGCATAAACTTAATGTAATAGTCAATAAAAGCCTTTGACACTTATGAAATGCTTGAAATTCTACTTCAGTATACCATAGAAACATCTGGCAAAAAGATCTGCAAACACTGAAGCAGCAAATTTTGTGAAAACCAATACTTGTGTCATTCTCAAAACTTTTGGCCACGACTGTACAAGAATACTGAGAACTAGTTCTTGCAGGATATCTAGTAGAAGTACATCAGTTCTTATAGCAAAAGTACTAATTAGCTTATGATGGGTAGACAGTAACAGTTCTTTGAAAGGACTGTGGCGCAAAATGACATCATTCTCCAGGTAAGCTTGGTCATGGGGGGGTCCTTGTTGGAACTGGGTCTGCCTTTGAGTCATCACTGGCTGCAAAACAGTGTGCAAGGACAAACCCCTGCTTCGTTTGCTAAAATCAAAGCTCATGCTAAGTGTGACAAACCTCTTTCCATCTGGCCTAATTTCCTTTATTTGTACAGTGCAATGATTGTATTGCTGTGTTGCACTGAGAAAGCCATTCATGATTCACTTGTTACCGCAACATGCCAAATGAATTCACTGGAATCGGGCTCCGTAGAACTTCAATCTGCTTCTACATTGATGCTTGCCATGGAATGTGTGCGTGTGAGACAGGCCGAGACAAGTAAAAGCATCACGGAATAACCTGATTTGCAAGAAGAGATGAATGCAAACGTCGCATTCATCAATACTTTCAAGGACATTTCTTAACCTTTTTGCTAACGTATACCTTGCCATTATCTTACAAAAACCACACAGAATTGAAAGTCAAGATTTCAACAGATTTTCAATTACACCCTCAATTTTTGGCAACTCACTAAACTAGGTAATTAAACGGGAGTCAGGAGCTTGCAAAGAGTTTTTCAGGCAATCTGTACTGGATTTCCCCAATCAATGGTGGAAACCCACCATGGAAATCGATGCGAGGTCCGTGCCCATCAGGGCAGAGGGTACCTCATAACCATATCTCATTAAACTTAATGACCTGAAATTTCTTTTGTCTTTATTTGGTATCAGAATAAAAGGTAACACTTTACATTAACTGTACCTTCATAACGCATTTAGAATGGATTCATAGATCATTCAGCAGCATGTAAGTATACCTTAACATATCTTAAAGTATGCATTCATAATCCTTTCAATGAACAAGACATGTCACCCGTAACATTAATAACAAACATTATAATTGTATGATCATATAATGTTTGTTATCAATGTATATTAAAGCTGGTAAAGTATGCTTATATGCTGCTTACGAATGTCCGATGAATCCAGTATGAAGGCGAACTGAATGTTCTATGAAAGCATTATGAAGGCATTATGAAGGTGCAGTTCATGTATTTTCAAATTCAATTTTTACCTGCCGGTACCTTATAGACGGTAGCAAACAGTGGGTCACCAAACCGACTTCCCTAAGGTGCTGGAAATGAAAAGTCCAATTTGGGTCCCATCGCTAATAACGGAGCACTTAGGCTTAACCATTACCCCAAATAACCACAATGAATAACCATAATAACACATTACTAAGGTACTTCGAGGGAACGGTATCTAGGCAATAATTATTGTTTAGGAATTCATTTTCATAATTGTTTTTAGCTTCTGAAACTGCTACAGAGATCACCGGTTGCCATTTCCCAGGATGCCTGGGGAACAGATCCTCAGAATTTAAAATCCTCAGGAGGAAATGGCTGCAGTCTGTTTCTGCGAGGGGATTCGGCATCTGAATCCAACATGGCCATTTTTCTCTCTACTCTCCATCTGGATTCATTGGTACATTGTCTCAGACCTCCCGCCTAATTAGCTAATTAGTTCAGATGGCCACTCAACTCTCTAATCTCATTCTGCACAGGTCACACTGCGAGTTACAAGACACCAGACGTTTGCTTGACAGGCCCGGGGAGCTGGGAGACTTCTGTGGTTAAATCTTAAATACTGAAGCAGATTCTCTCTTCCATGAAAACAGTTCATTCTAGTAAGTTAGGCACTCAGGTTATTTTTTCCCCTCAAACCTAAAAGTTCAGATTTGCTGTAAAAGACCATTTAAATTCCTCCCTCCCAAATTTCTAAACTACTCATTTTCATCAAACAGCTTTGAATTACAATAGCTTATAAGATGTGTGCTTTGAATTGTCAGTCAAAAGTGGCTGAATTACTCATGCATATAACCACCAAAACAAGTAAGCCGGCTATGTCACTGGTTATAAGAACATGAGGATCTTTATGAAGCAAGAAATAAATTTGTTTTCAATATAGTAAAAATCAGGACACATTTTGTCCAATTTTGATACTTGCTTTCATAATACGAAACTTTAAAAAAATATTTCAGAACTTCTGTTCCCAACATGCAATAGACTTCATGTTATATTTTCTATCCATCCATCCATCGGTCAGTTTTTTATACACACTTGTCCTATGCAGGGTGGTGGGGATCGGGAGCTCTGGGTGCAAGGCAGTGAATACCCCAAGATGAGGCGCCAACCCATCACAGAGCAAGCCCACCATTCACACATACAGACACACCAGCAGGCAATCTGGCAACTCCGATTCATCTTAGCATGTTTTTGGACTGTGGGGGGAAACAAGAGAACCTGGAGGAAACCTCACGACAACACAGGGAGAACATGTAAACTCTACTTTCAACACTGAGAATTTATATTTATGTATAATAATTAAACAATAAGAATAATCTTTATTTAATTAGCACTTCATACATGAGAAGATGCTCAAAGTGATTCACATATGAGATTAAAATAAGAAACAAAGATGGAAAAGCCGTAAAAAATACACAACTAAGGCACAGGTCCAAGAAAGTGCAAGAAGAAGGAATAGGACCCTAAAAATAAATAAGCAAATAAATTTTGTAAAATGTCAATAAATAAGCAAAGTAAAATAAATAGGAGTACAATACATAAAACATAGAATAAACCAGAATAAAAATATTAAAGGTCCCATCGGTAGTAAAAAAAACACAAGCAAATAATTATAAAAGAGAACAAGAAAATAAAATAAAGTGAAATATAACAAAACACTATAAATAGAGCAAAAAGCCAATTTAAAAAGATGTGTTTTAAAAGTTTTAAGCGACTCAGCTTCTTCTTCTGGCAGTGTGTTCCATAGTAAAATAATCTAATTTATTAGTTTAATGGTTGACAGCATCATTGTTGGGCTAGATGTTACACATGGTTACAAATGAAGTTGATCAGAAGAAATGGAGCAATGAAATTATGATATATTGCATTTCTTTTGAACATTCTTTGACCTAGTTATCAATCCACAATGGGAAAACTTAAAGAAATGTAAAATTGCCAGTGTGGCATCAACACGCAGATACTGGAGAGCTGTGTTACCAACAATGTTGCCTCACGCGAGCTGCAACATGGACTAAACATGCTAATGGAGGAGATTGAAGGTCGACAATATTCAAGCTACCTATAGTTATGGCCAATGTAACAACACTGATCATCACTGTTTTGTTACGATCTGTCCTATTCTACTGTTATAAAACCATACACATGACCCTTTGCGTCATAAATGTCCATGTCACAGTTTGCAGGATGAAACTAAATGCACAATTTCAGCCTCTTGGTATGCTGCTTGTCTGCTTCATTGAGCTGATGACTTCATTTTTATGGCATGTGGCAAGTTTTCTGTTGCTTAGGAGAAAAAAAACAATTCAAGCCAGGTTCTCGCATTCAGTACCTTTGCAATTATAATTCAGGTTTAAAATGTATTAAATCTTACACTAAATAACTAACCAATTACCTCTTTGAAGCCCCTTTCAGACGTCCACTGCCGCCCTGAACTTTTCTCGACATTCCCTAGAGGGTTCTGTATGTGTGTATGTATCTGTTGTACCGGACATTAAATGAACTTTACCCTGCCAGTTTCCTAGTACAAAGTCTGGGTAACTCCAATTGACCCTCATGTGTGAATGAACAAGGGATTTGGCTGGAGAATTCACCACGAGTAAGTGGGCGTGTTGATGACATTTCTATCATGCGATTGGTGCAAAGAAAGGAAAAATACAAACATCAAAGGGCAAAGAAAAGGGTCATTTACACAAAGAAGACCCCAACTAACATGGCTAACTGGTGAGACGACGGGATTTGGGAACTTCTGTCATACCCTGCTCCCCACATGCTCTACCCAAGCGCCACCCCTCATGTCTAAACCTACCAGAGTATTTCTTGTAGGTGTGTATACGTTCTCCAGTTATCTGCCACCTGTGAAAGGACAATGTCCAGAGTTCATGTGTGGATATGTCTTGACAGAAACAGATCTTACCTTGTCTTTGTATATCTCTGAGTATATCTATTTCGATCACTAGTATCCACCTGATTTTTAACTGATTTGCTGTATCCAGTGGTTTGGACCACCATTTGTGCAACCTATCTGAGGCTGTAAAGAGAGTATTATAACAGACATGCTAACTAATAATCTACGTAATCAAATTTTTGTGTCACTGCAATGTGTCAGTCTGACATGCATCTGTAGATGTCAATTCAAGCGCCTACACCAGTGTTCCATTACGTAAAAAATAAGGCACACTCCCCAAATGTAGGTGTAGTGCAAAGCATAGATGAACTAGAATATTTCTTTGGTGATTAATCTGACTGCCTGGCTGAACCTTGGAGAGCCAGTGGGTGGAGCCGTGAGCTGCACTGAGAAAGGGGCAACTGACACTCTTAAAGCTTACAAACTTTGGCTCCAAAGACAAAGGGAAAAGGGAGAAAAAAAACACTGAGGCCATTTTCAAGACACCGGATAAATTCCAGAGAATTATGAAAGTTAAGACTGGCCAGATACGTCGTACCATATGGTAGACTAATTACCTTTATTCTGTATTCAGTTCTGCGCAGATTTGATTACCATCTGTTTGCTTTGGCCTCCTCTGTAGCCTATAACTGATCTGGATAATATGAGTTACACCGTCATCCGATGCAGATTTTTTTTTCACCCATTAGCTACACGTCTGGACATCACAACAGAAAAAAACAATGTTTATGTTAGATAGCTGGGTTTAATGCGACACAAACTGTCACTCAGTTAACAAGTTGGCTACATCTATCAGAAAGGATTTATTTCATTTCTTATATGGCTCTAGGAAACACGTGAGCAAAGTCTTGAAATTCACACTCAATATCCATTCTGTGAAATTTGGCTTGTTTTATTTACACAGAACATGAGACTGCCTGTCTAAAATACTCTTATTAAATATATGCATTCTTCTTAAAAAATGTCCAAGAGCCAATGCAATCAACAGGGACTAGCACTGCCAGACCAATAAGAAAAAAAGAAGGAAAATCCAACTGTCATTTTTTCAACTAGGGAAAGTGGTATGGGCAAATTTCCATTTCTATCATTTATTTAATTAGGCCTGCTTGTAAACACATCTTTATTTTCGCTTAACTCCCTCCCGTCAACACAGATTTCACACCACATATTGCAGAATGTCCCTAAAACGTAGCTAAAGAAAATATTGACTGTTGCCCTGAGACGATCTTAATTATATATGGGTAAAATAGCTTACTTTAATTGATTTTTCTCAGCTGGTCATTATGTCAAGATCGACTCCTTCCCTGGCAACCCTTAAGCAATACGGCTGTTTACATAACGCTGTGCACGCTCAGCACAGATGGTATTTTAGCCGACAAAATCACAGCAATAAGAAGCATTATCTCAATCTGTTTGGTGAATGTAATACTCTGGTACTCTGATTAAACTGACAATGGTATTGCCACTCTAGGTAGACCAATTTGTTTTCCACAGGTGTTACAGTTAACTAAGTGAGATATCTATCTTTTTCTTATTCACAATAAAGAATAACCAATTTCTCAAGGTCCTAATATATTTTGCAAGGGTGGGGGGGGGATGCATGAAGGTGACAGGACAATTAGGAATGTCTTGGAGACCAACTTCCGATTGTGATCGGCCAGTTGGCAACCACTGCTCTAGGTTATGATAGGTAGCTAGGCTACACTAGATGACTATGATATTTCCATAGGATGGCAATGTTTTTGGTTGCGAGGCAAAAGTGTGAAAGAGAACAATGCAGGACAGTCGATACAGTGTTGTGGATTGTATTTTGTGGGCATACTACTACAGAAAGAGGTTTGATGAAAACATCCTGTACAGGGGTGGCGCAGAGGTTAGTATTGTTGCCTCACATCTCTAAGACCAAAGTTTCTGTTTCTGCCATGGCTCCATGTGGGTGGAGCTTGCATCAATGCCATTGTGGGGTTTCCCTGGGGTACTCGGGTGTGTGTGCCCTGCGATGGTTTGGGGTTTCCCCAGGATACTCGGGTGTGTGCGAACTGCGATGGGTTGGGGTTTCCCCAGGATACTCGGGTGTGTGTGCCCTGCGATGGGTTGGGGTTTCTCCAGGGTTCTCGGGTGTGTGCGCCCTGCGATGGATTGGGGTTTCCCCAGGGTACTCAGGTGTGTGTGCCCTGCGATGGGT
>JAODKC010000111.1:12418-55263 GCA_026777985.1 Mormyrops attenuatus
GGTGTGTGCGCCCTGCGATGGGTTGGGGTTTCTCCAGGGTTCTCGGGTGTGTGCGCCCTGCGATGGGTTGGGGTTTCCCCAGGGTACTCGGGTGTGTGTGCCCTGCGATGGGTTGGGGTTTCCCCAGGGTACTCGGGTGTTTGTGTCCTGTGATGGGTTGGGGTTTCCCCAGGGTACTCAGGTGTGTGTGTATGAAGGGCTTCTTCCTTGCTTTATGGGAATTCAATCCTGCTTCTTGGGGCCTGATGCGAACTGTCCTAGCAGTGCACTTCACACTTGCACTTAATGCTTCCCATTCCTTTTGAAGGTCACTTGATGTCATCCTATGATTCATGAGAAACTGTTGGATAAGCTAAGTCATCTCTGGCATTAGAATGTCGCTTCCACCCTCTACCTGGCTGGTTTCTGGTTGTTCCCAGTGTCTCCTGCTTCACGTTATTCTTGTGTACTGCTGTATTAGAAAATTTGAACCTGGAAGCAACCTGCTGCTCAGCCTAGCCTTCTGCCAGCAGAACCAGGATTAAACCAGGATTTAAAAATGCAGATTTGATTAAAAATACAGAGTGGTCTATCAATTTTTTTCCGTGGCTGTATTTGCCTACCAGCAATATTGGAATGCCTGATAGCATTCTGGTTACAAGTGAATTATTTAACAGATTACTTGTCAGGCCAAGAAAAGTTATATTTATGTGAAAGGTAAAAGCAAATCACTGGGGGTCACTCGATCTCTGATATATTAACTTGATTTTAGCTCACCTTTGACCTCAGTGTCTGGGTTGAATACTTAAGGAGAGCAGCTGACTGCTAACACTTCATCTGTATATTTACTGGAGCCTCACCGCAAATATATCTGGTAAACATTAAAGGCAGAACTGTTTAAACCACATTCTGGTTCTGCTGGGTGGCTGTTTTACCCTGCAGCTGTGCATGCAGTGATCCAAGATCCCAGTCCCACTCAGCTTCCAGCTGGAAGGTAAGAGGCCTCCCCGAAGCTTCCGATCCTACACCCCCAGCCCACCCTACCCGCCCCACAAGAGGGGGGAGGTCTTACTCTGACGTGTAGAGGCATCAGCTGCCACTTCTGAGCTCTGCAGCCCCAGAAAACAGATGGCAGTGTGCAGCATGGGTACCAGCGCAGAGCTTGGAACCCAATCAGAGAGATGAGATGGCACAGACCACACTAGAGTGTCCCCCCCCCCCATTAACCCTACACATCTGTGATCTGAACTTCTCTGAATAGCTACCCCACAATTAACAAATCTATGAAAAATATTTGTGCATTTTGGAAGATACCTTAGTCTCTTAAGGAGTTCCTTAAGCACATACAGTAGTCACTTTTTAAAGTCACCACTTAAAGTAAATAAATAAAAAAATAACCTTCAGAAAATGGGAAAACGTTAAAGAAGAAAGTAAGTATAACGAAAGTAAAGAAAGTATAACCACAAAAAAAAACTGCAAGTCCCAGATACAAGGATATAATGAGAAATAAGGAGATACTTCATGTAAAAAGTTCATGAACTGTTTTTTTAAAGGTTTGGACAATATAAATATCATGGTGATCGAAATAGCAAGGTCACAGAATTAAAATTCTGATCCCATGGTATATACCATTGTACACCATAGGACTTTTTGTAGAGTAAATATTCTGCATTTATGCAAATCAAAAATGTAACGTTTTTAAATAAAATTACATTGAATGTAGTGATTGTTCAGATTACCATAAGAATTTACAAAATAGTAGCACTTGGATATGGATTTTCTGCAATGACTGCAGGTTTCACGTTGAAAACGTGCAGTTTTAATTTCCTTGTCATGTGTTTAAATGTCATTCAGCTTGCTATCTACTGGTTTTTTGTTTGTTTGTTTGTTTAAGACAGAAAATGTTTTCTTTCTCTTATAAACACCGCACTGCGTGAGATATATTCAAGCACTGTAAAGTGCTAGGATGACTGCTTGTTTATCTGTGCCGTGATTTTAAGAATCCGTTTCGTGGTTTCAGTGTCCATCCTTTGCAGACATTACTGCCTGTCGCGGAATTAAAACATCGTTCCACAACTTAAGTTGAAAGTTAATTGAAACATTTTGTGTATAACTATCTCCGTAATTCCAATATTTATTTACATGGTTATTTAATATTTAATAGCTATTGCATTTAATATTTTTCAAGCAATAACTTGTTCATTCGTTTAATATGCAATGGTCGCCAACCAGTCGATCCCCACTGTAAAAAATGTTGGAGACTACTGCTTTATTGTTGTACAACGCACGAGTAAGTAAAGCATGTAAAGATTTAAGTATGTAGGCTGATTCACTTCTCGTTAGATTGTTGAAAAAGCTATATCGCCACCTATCGAATGCAGCCTTGAATTTCTTAAGTTGAGTAAGATGCGCTCCTGCACTGTGGAACTTGCGTTGAAATGACGAAATATGTATTCTTATTGGTCCTTTCGAAGAGATTCGACTTCGTGCGTGTTATTGAGTTATAAATGCTACGTGTTTGATAAATTTGATTAGACTACCATTACTAAAAAAAAACAACCAAAAAACTTTGGCCATTGATTTATCATAGCACACTAATGCTAGCTGTCATGTATAAAAACAGTGAATCAAGGAAAACAATGATTTACTGTCAGGTATTTTATATTATTTAATTGAACTCAGAAGGAAATTTTAACATTCTATATGAGCTTATTAATCACGTAGCCTACACACACACAAGTAAAGTGATGTATTTTGTTGCTGTTCAATACGCAATTTTATACACTTGTAAATGGGACGGAATGGGAACACTTACGAAAAACGAAGTATTTTAGCGTGCAACAGACGATGGAAATAAAGTAAATGCTCAAGTATAACCATTTTGTTCTGGAAGCTTTTTGCATTGTAAGGAAGAGTGCTGAGAAACGGTAGTGTTAATCAATTGTGTAATATTTTAGCACGACCACCTCGTTTATACACAGAACAAATATTTCAGAATATTAACTCCTCTTACACCTAACTGTACTTAGGTGAAACTATTATGTTAGTCAAAGGGTTTGCACCGCGTATTTCTGTATCCCAAGTCTCGCGTTATTTGCCGCCGCGTGGAAGGCTGGCCTCTCGCTCGTCACGTGACAAGGTCGCGAAGATGGCGGACGTTTCTCCCCTGAAGTGAGCCGCTAGCGTACGCAGAAACTAACAACCGCTGAAATAGTTACCCGGGGCGGGGGGCCAAGAGGACGTACCGCGATAAACTCTGCCTCGCAGGATCCGGGTAGGCCGATTTTAAAAAGCGAGGGCCTGTCATGCATGTCGGCATTTGCCTACGTCTCCCCCTGTCGCCATCCGTTTAGCCGCCTAGCTGGGTGTCGTTAGCTAGTCTGGTAGCTTGATTCCTGTCAGATTTATCAGCTAGCCACCTGGGTAGGTGAAGTTCGCTGCGGCCCGGGGAAAAGGCGCCTGGTAAATGTCGATTAACAGGTTAATTACAGGTGGTCTCTTTAGGGAGCCTCGCGTCTCCTCTTGGCACTCTCTCGGCGCTATACAAGCACATTAAATAAACACGTTGGCACAGAGTTAGCAAAAGTGGCTCGCTAAATATTTAGCAAAGCCGGGTCCCAGTTAGACAGCGTCGCTACCTGAGTGGCTGGAGTTCTAAGTGCCTACCTTGTTATTTGGGAATGTTGCTGTTGCTGTCGTTGTTTTACTGAAGATTTCCCGGTTGATTAGAAACTGAACTATTCAGTCCGTGGAAACGGCCCGCAGAAGAGAGATGTGAGGGTTTGTTTCTCCTGGTGCGGTGGTGGTAGTACCAGTAGCTCCAAGTAATCTACTACTAGTTCAAATTATTTGAATTTCTGAAAAGTTTACTAAAGAAACAGGCACACTACAAACTCTCAAAACGACAAAGTTATTCTGAAAAATGACAAACTAAACTTTTGTATTTGTCTTGAAGTTGCATCGTACTCATAAAAATTCTCAAGTGCATTTGTATAACCAGTTAGTCAACGATAAGCTGTGCTTCGGAATATTAGATTAAATGGGTTAGTCACTGATTAATGTGTTTCATTTAAAATTGGTAACGTTCTACAAAGTGAAAGGACGCTAAGGCCCTTTTTTGAGCATGTTATCGGTATGAACGAAGTCAGCGTTTTTCTTCGGGGATGGCAGTTCTGTTAAGTTAGTTAGGGTCTATGAGTGTAGTTAGGCTGTAATGCTTAGCATGAAATGGAAGTTGTACTGAGTCACTGTCTTTAAGAAACCATACCAGGCACAGTCTAAGTTATATCTTTAAGTGAAATACAACCAATTGTAGTATTGCAATGAAGACCGTTGAAATTGGTCTGTAGTTCCAGAAGAAAATAAAGTCCTTATGTGCGGGAATAAGTATGTACGACTTTCGGCAACACTGATTTATTTTTGTTGCAGATGCTTGTATTTTTGCAGCGTGTTTACTTTTTGATGTGATATTTGCCACACTTGTGTATTGTTTTGGACAAAAGCACCTGCTAAATAAATGTCTTCTGTCAACAAACTCTCTGTAGAACATTTAAATTCACAAGGCATGCTTAAACAGCACTGACAGTATTTAAGATTTTCAGATGCTTAATTGTTTTATTTTTTTCATCCTGGGGCATTTTTATTTTGCCCAGATCAGCAGAAATGAGGAACTCTTGTGGCCTACAGCAGTCAGGCCTATGAGTCATTTAACAGAGCAACCCGCAAAAGCCCTGGATGCTTCCTGGCAGGCTGTTTCGCTTTAGACTCTGTGATGAATTATTAACTTTGAAATTGTGGCAGGGGAAGGTTGTAGAGGGCGCTTACACCAAAGCAGATGAAAATAGTCATTGCTCATTTTTGTGCAGCCATCGGAAAGTGTGGGCATTATTTCTGAAGCTTAGAATTGTGAAGTCTGGGTCTTAGCAGCAGTCAGTGAACAGTTTATTTTTTTGGCAATATTTTAGAAAAAGTGATAAACATATATTTAATCGTGAATGCAATTTGTTTTCAAAAAGCCTAAATAAACAGTGTCATCCATGATACAAAATTACAAATGTTTAAATTTCCTCAAAAGGGGGGAAGTATTTCTAGTATTACTGTGTTAACTGACTATTTCTTATTTTTACATTACTGTATTAAACAACCAGTATTCACAAGAAATAAATAGTTAAATGTATTATTCATTTTTGCCTTACAAAAATTCAGGTTATGTACGTAACTGAAAGATTGCTGGTTCGAATCCCGGACCACTAAAGTACCACTGAGGTACCCTGAGCAAGGTACTGCCCCCAAGCACTGCTCCCCGGGTGCTGAATTAGCGGTCCCCTACGTCATGATGTCACATATGGGTTAAATGCGGAGGACACATTTCGTTGTTGTGCCCTGTGTGCTGTAGTGTGTCAACAATGATTACTGATCACCAAATTCTAAAAAAAAAAAAAAAACTGCAGCATCTGCTTAACTATAATCTTTAACTGGGCAATTTCATCACTATCTCAGCGGCTGTGAAATGATTCATTTAGCCCCACACAATTGTTTTTTGGTACTCTGAATGTAGAAAGGATTGTGCTTTAGACCAGTGATTTTCAACCAGGGGCCAGGGCCCACAAGGGGGCTCTTAGTGAGGATGAAGGGGGAGTGGACAATTTATTTGAAAAACGTAGAAATAATATAACATTGCTAAAGCTAGGGCTTTGCGGTAGCCTATATCGAATTTTTACGGTATGTTGATATGTATTACAACACGAGGTGTAATGGATGACACCATTTATAGTATTTATATTAATATACTTTATCTGTTAAAATTAGGCTTTGTTAATTTTTTTTTAAAATAGAAATCAATAGTATTCCTTCCTGGTTGTAAATGACTTGAGAGCTTTGGTCATGACGTTAGACAGAATTCCAAAATTCACAGCTCAAATCAAGCCATTCAGTTAGCGGCATCTCACAGGGCAGCTGTCTTAGGGGAAAGGTGAAGAATCATTGTTATTTGATACCTTTAGTTTTAAAACATTGTTTGAAATATCGTAATTTGCAATTTTTTTTATTTTTTTGAAGGCTAATACCTTAAAACGAGGGCCTTTACAGTTATTAAGCGCATGTTTAATGGTTGTCAGGTTTCTGATTTTTTTTATGACATTTTCCAGATAGGATTATGAACAAAAAAAACTTTCACATTCAGTTTTGGTTTCAGTGAAACCTTGTTCGGGTCATGTTCAAAAGATATTACTTTTTCCGTCATTGTAACCGAATTAAAATATGTTTATACTAATAATCATTGGCAATTTTTGTCATCATTGCAGAACAAGTATAAGAGAATTATCATAATCTGGGTTGGGGGGCCCAAACGTTTCCCTGGACATGGGGGGTTCTTGGATAAAAAAGGTTGACAAACCACTGCTTTAGGCCGACATACATAAGGATGTTCCTTAAGTATGGTAGGAGAATGAAACAAACATGCAGACAATTCAAGTAATGAGCAGTTAAAAACACCTCCTGACAAAAGAAATGTCTTTTTGATAGACACATTATTTTGTCCATCTGGCCACAGTGTTTTAGTTTGGTTCTGCTGTAGGAATTTATTAGACTTTAATTATGTAGCTGCTGATGGTGTGTGTTCATCAGTAGCCTGGATGTATTTTTTAAAGGCAGCAGTGTAATAGTGTGTGCTGTGTGATACTGGATACTTTGTTCACTGAATTAAATGCTAGGTTGTGAATTACAGAACACGCCTGACAGTTCAGTCATTTCCTGCTAGGGTCAGTTCTCCCATATCAGTAGCTGGTACCACAAATTGTTTTTGTTGTTGCTAAATATTGTTGCTCGGAGTCTATTCTATGTTGTTTTTCTTGAGAAATGTAGACAACTTAATGTAACTTTGATCAACTTTTTGTTTTTAATTATATAGAAAACTGCCATGTGTTGATTTTATAGATATAATAGTTATAGAATTATAGAATTAATTAAATTTATAGAATTAATAGTTATAATGATGCTGTATCTTCAAATATTTGTACGTCTGTTGTGAATGAATGTATATTTCACTATTATTGTTGTATGACTGATGGTAGTTGCTAATAAAAGTTGAAGAACAGTTATGGTCTGGAGGATTTGAGCCATGACTGCGTGTGCACGTGTACGTAGTCATTAACAGCCCTTGACAAAAAAAGAGTTTTGCATAAGGAGGGAGAGTTTCATGTTTGCCAGGCTCTCAGATAAGCTAGGATAAATTGGTGCATTGACATCTTGCAAATGTCATCGTGGGACTTCGGACCAGTGTTACTAAATGATTTAATATGGCTAGATGTGCTTCATGTGTGGTCTACTGGCATTGCCATGAAACAGTAATTTTTTTTTTTCTTCATTTAGAGAGAATTACAATACTGAATAAGTTCCATGGTCAGGGTGGCATATTTGTGGCAAATTAAAGAAACACATTGAATCATTCTGGGGGTGGGAGTCATCTGTGATTTTTTTGTGATAGAAGTGATGGTTTATTGCTTCTGCAGGGACTATAATTTCAGCACTATTGTTACAGGTGGAGGATTACTTAAAAGTAAATGACCATGTGTATTACACCCAATAGGAGTCAACTCATTACAAAAAAAATCTTGTTTAATTAGATTTATACAACCATGGCCAAAAACCTACACAAATAATCACAAAGAATACTTCTAAAGTAGGGATGATGGGCGGGCATGGCCTAGTTTAAGAAAAACTGAATTTATTTAAACAGTTTTATTGACCTGGATACCATTTTCTGGAATCCCCAGAACTTAGCCTCAAACTTCTGGAATATAGGAAACACTTTTTAGATGCCGATCTTTATGATAAAATTCATTATATTTTCTTTTCATTTGTTTTATTTACATGTTAAAATCAAATTAATTAAATATTAATTTTAAATGATCTACAACAGTCATAACAGTGAAGGGTTAATTTTCTTTTTTCGTTCCTTCCACGAATGCAACTAGACCCAACGAGTCTTGGGACCTGTGCTCCCACCTCCTCCCCGCCCCTTAGATTATAGATAGCATGCAAAGTGCGCGTCACCAAGGAACAGCATGCATCTTGCTCCAGTCGTGTGTTTGGGGATTTTTTTTTCTTCTTGTCTTGTTTACATTTTAGCTCCTGTAAAAAATGTCAAGGCAGCTGTCAGACGGATGACCCTGGGTATTTTTCACTGTGGCATTGATGCATTCGTGGCTTTATTTTTTATTCAATTAAAAACAAATCTAAATTGGAACACTTAATTAAATGAACTAATTTAACAGTTTCTGTGCTTCCATAATTAGTGGGGTTGAATAAAATCCTACACACTACAGTGCTATACCTTATTGATGTCTCATTCCAGCAAAATATGTAATGTTGTTGAATCTGTACCAACCATGATGCAAAGACTGTATCCGTCCTCCTGCAGTCTCACTCCTCTTGTGAGCTTACTTGTTGTTATCTCATCTGCTGCAGGTCGTTCCCTGATATGGCCTACAGCACAGCCAAGTCGGGCCCCGTGAACGGCTGCATCATGAAAGCTCAGCTTCAGATCATCGGTGCGTCGGGGGGTTAATACGTTGCCCAAGGCGCTGGAGTGACATTTCTCACGTTGCTCATTTTTAGCACCACCTTCATAATTTCGGCCCTTAGGCTTGAGCGATAAGGAGCGGCTGGTCGCCCAGTGGTTAATGTACAGCCTCGCACCCTCAGACTTACCGAACCAGGTTCCACGAGGCCCTTTCACTCAGAAATGTCACTTGAGTTGCTTCAGAATAATTTATGGTTCTGTAAAAGTTCTTACACTTATGTCATCTGTAAAGGTACACAGTAATAAAATAAACAGGCAGTCATTGAGATATGTCGTCTTTCCCTTTTGACCAACCAGTGTTATCAGCAAAGCTGAAAGAAAACAAAAAGAACTGGTTTGGGCCCAGTCCATATGTGGAAGTCGCTGTCGACGGCCAGTCAAAGAAGACCGAGAAATGCAACAACACCAGCAGTCCGAAATGGAAGCAGCCTCTCACAGTGTGAGTGCCGTGGTCCTGTTCTTCTCTTACCAGACATGTTACCGTTTGAGTCTTTCGGCCTTTCGGGCCTTCACCATTTACAGTACTCCCTCAGACCAAATGGCTCTCCGGTTTTTCTCTCAAACTGTCCTGCATCGCTAGTTAACAGCTGAAAGCCTGATAATTGTTTCTTCCCACACAGAATTGTCACTCCATTCAGCAAATTAGTGTTCAGGGTGTGGAGTCATCAAACTCTGAAAGCAGATGTCTTGTTAGGAATGGCCACGTTAGAAGTCAGTGAGACCCTGAAATCAAACAACATGAAAAGTAAGTCTTCTCTTTTTGCCATCTAATTATTACATTATAGTTACATTGTAATTATTAAACTTAAGACCGTTAATTGTGGTGCATAGTTACATACATTTTTATTATATTAATCTTGTGATCACCGTTTTGTTTTTGTAATGAACATAGGAATTCTATGTCTGTCTCTAAATCCTTTGAGTGATAGTTTTGTTGATTATGGGCCCCATCATGACTCATTCTTCTGTCACCACGACAACCATAAAGGAAACAAATAGGCTTACTTTATCAATACAAAGAGTCCATTCAGAATTTCACAACATGTCCCTTCGGCCATGTGACTCAAACCATGCAACCCTTCAGTCCAGCATTAGAGCCCAGACAGTACCTCAAAGAGCTTAGAGAATGTTATTTTTATACTTTCAGACAAACTGGCATTTCCTAACAGAAGCTCTTAAGCATTTATTTGAGTAAATATTTTAAGTTTTTACTAATCTTTTTTCATCTTTTTTCCCAATAAGTCAATTTTTTTTTTTTTGGAAAACCTTAGTCTTCTTGTACCGAATGTGAGAGTTTTAGTTTCTTTGCTTTTTATTTCAGTCTCCGAGGTTGTGCAGACTTTACAGCTCAGCACAGACAAAGACCAGATAGACATTGTTGGGGACTTGTGCGTCTGCCTTGATGGAATGCAGGTCGATCCTGAAGTTTTTTCTTGTGTGGACACAAACGACATTGGTGAGTACATCCTTCTTGCATTCTGTATGCAGGATTTAATGTGGGATTGCCAGGAGAGTGCTGTGTGGCCAAGGCTTGACACATCACCATGCCATGTTATGCTTTTTTTGTTGCATGATATAAAGAAAAACCAGTTAATGTTTGGACTAATCTTGTCCTTCTTTTAGTGATAATCTTAAATTAGAAACACTGGCAGTTCATTCTCAATCTGTCCTTTTATTGTAACTAATCTAAATGTTTAATAAAACACTTTTTTTCCCTGCAAGAATTAATATGGCTCAGCCATTGCATCAGTATCCAAGAATAATAACAAATAATAATTTTTTCCTCTCACCTCAGAATCGATCATCCAGCTTAATTAGTCCAGATAAACATGGCTGCTTGACTGATAGGGTGTACCAGATGTTTCAAGTGGGGAGCGCACAAGTCAGGCTCAGACACATCCACCCATTTTCAGAGTGTTTGCAAAAAGCAACATTTAGGCCTCTTGCAGACATATGCTTACGTTTATGCATCAGTATGAGGTGCCGAGCCACAAGTATTTAAAAAAAAAAAAAAAAAACTGCGGTCCTTAATTAACAGTTTGCTAGAAAGTAGATGAAACTAAGGTGAAGTGATTAGTCATTGTTGACAAGCCACGACACACAGTGCACACCAACCAAATGTGTCCTCTGCATTTAACGCATATGTTGACATAGCAAGGGGCAGCTAATTCAGCGCCCGGGGAGCAGTGCTTGGGGGCGGCACCTTGCTCCAAGCAGAATATCTGTCATTAACATCCGTCATGTGGTTAGGAGTGATGTCATGGCCTTACATGTCACTACTTATTTAATAAGCCTGTACACATTTTTTTTCCTCTGCAATCATACTACAGAGAATAGGTCTCTTTATTTTTTATGCTTTGTTTTGTTTTACTTGTTTGTGCTTTTAGGCTACTAAAGTGTAGAAACTTGATCTTTCTGATACAAGTTCTTCTGTAAATGAAATCACATTTGTAGACATTTGTTTTCAGAAGTGAATAGTATATATGAATATAGTTTATGTTTAAATTATATTTTTGCAACGCAGATGTTTAAAACTGGGAAAAAAAACGATTTAGAACACTGAACATTATCCAACTGTAATCAGAATAGATTGTCCTCCTGTTTCTTTTTTGTGAATGGAAGTAGTGGAAAAAACATGTGTATTCTCCCTGTTGAATGAGGTGTTTGGTGATGCAAGTTGACATTTAGCTGTCCTTTGCAGGAACGCTTCCAAACGGGGATTCCCAGCAGAACAGCGATCATCTGAAGTACGTATTCGTGTTCCGTAGGTCCAGATGTGAATTAAAAGCAGCAGCATTTTATAACTCATACCTGTATCCAGGGCTTTATGTGCTTTTTAAGAATATGCTAGCAGACCACTGGGTGGCATGGGCAGTCCAGCGGAACGGCAGCAGGTGGTGGAACCTGACACGGTTTGCCAGTCGGCTGGCCACAAAGCCGCTCACCTCCCACTGCGTCACAATGTCACGGATGACCGGGCGGGTACCTGCGTTGCAGGTCTAGCAGAGACGCATCCCCTTCGGCCGACAGTCTGGAGGACATGGCCTCGCCGGGCGATCGCACCCCAAACAGCGCCGGCACGCCCTCTCCATTGCTGGGGGACTCCCGCTCGTCTCGGCCGCCCCGGCCCTCTCGCCCGCCTCCCCCGAAGCCCCGCAGACCGGCGTCCTCCCCAGGTCTGTGTTGACATCCGTTGTTGTCTTTAATAGCTCTAGCAGTAGACTTGGTCTCAGTTCCTTGATCTCCGCCGCGTTCTAAACTTAGCATCTCTGACAGCCTCCACCGGCTTGTCTGTGTCCGGCGATGTCGCCAACACTGAAGCCCTGGCACGTGTCTCTGCCCCGGCGGCTCCCGAAGCCAGCGGCAACGCCGCCGTTGTTCAGGAGCCTGGCCCTGCGGTAGCGCGGCAGGTGGGCAACATTGCCCCGTCCGCTTCCAGGATCAACCCCATCAGCACATGCCCACTCCCCCCCGGGTGAGACCTCCTCTGCCTCCACATAGCTGAGTCCTTCCCCTGCCTGCAGTCTTTCTCTTTCTTCCCTAATTTCATTGTCTGATTACTCGTACTTTGCACAGTGACAACAAAGTTAAATCTAATATAATCATAATGGCATCTAATCTAACGCACATAGATAAACAGCAAAAATCATAGTACCTCAATAAACACGGAAACGTTTCATTGTCTAGCTTTCTCCACGACGGTCCACGTTATCTCTTCTATCCTTGAGTATTCTAAGTCATGTGACACATTGTTTTGGTTATTTCAAGGTGGGAGCAGAGAGTCGACCAAAATGGCAGAGTGTATTTTGTGGATCACATTGAAAAGCGGACGACATGGGACAGGCCAGAACCCCTACCTACTGGGTACACCTTTTTAATCAGAATAACTCTTAATTTAGTTTTTTTTTTTTTCCTTTTTCTTTTTTCACCAAGTTCATATCCAATACATAATGCTGCAGCCCATAGTGTTTCTGTACTCTGAGGTCCTAAGTGTCAGTACAGTATCAGGAAAGTGCTCCAGTTTCATGTATGACATCAGACTGGGTCCACTCTCACTGTCTCTCCCTCCCCACCCCAACAAGCTGGGAAAGACGTGTGGACCCCATGGGCAGGATCTACTATGTGGATCACATCACGCGGACCACCACCTGGCAGCGGCCCACGGTGGAGTCGGTGCGCAATTACGAGGAGTGGCAGCTGCAGCGCAGCCAGCTGCAGGGCGCCATGCAGCAGTTCAACCAGAGGTTCATATTCGGGGTAGGTGGCTGAGGGGCTGGCGTGGCGTGGGACAGCTATGCTTATGATGCGCTTATCTCCACACTGCATTCTGCGTACTCCCAGAGGCGTCGCATACGGCCACTGGAACAACACTGAGCCTTTTAAATTTTTCACGCTTTAATGTTCTTTCTTTTCCCCTTTCTTTGGTGTTACTGCAGCTTCAAGATCAAATTCCGGCTTTGCAGAATAAAGAGTTCGATCCCCTTGGACCTCTGCCTCATGGCTGGGGTAATTATCACACATCAGGCATTTATAATGATTAATGTTGGAACTGGGGGCTTCAGTTGTGTTTAACCATAATCATTCAGTTATTTTCATTTTGTACTAAGCCCTTCCTAATAGCAGATGTGGTTAATCCAGTTGGAGCAAAAACATCAGGTGCAGCTGTAAGACAGTATAATTATTATTAGCAGAACATGTTAAAATGCTTAAACAGCTCTATTTGCAATGTTTTTGCAGACTTAGTATAGTTTTTCCTTGGAGAACTTGCAAACAAAAGCAGTGGATGAGGCACTGAGAGTATTTAAACCTATGTGTTTGTGTCATTTTCCAAAGAGAAAAGAACAGACACCAACGGCAGAGTGTACTTTGTCCATCACCCCACAAGAACAACTCAGTGGGAAGATCCTCGCACCCAAGGGTGAATCTCCAGAATCTTTATATCTGCATGATACTTGGTGGTGTTTGTCAATGATTAGCGACACCGCTCTGTTTGATTGTTGCTGCGTGTCATCGTGATCCAAAACAAGCCTGAAAACAGAGGCTGCCATGACGTCAGCTGTCTCCTCCCCTCTCGCCTCACAGGTTACTGAATGAGAAGCCACTGCCCGAAGGCTGGGAGATGAGGTTCACCGTGGACGGCATTCCTTACTTTGTCGATCACAACCGGAAAACCACCACCTACATCGACCCCCGAACTGGCAAATCCTCCCTGTGAGTTTGCCCTCTTTGACTTCACGCCTCCAAAGCTGCTGTTGTTAATCCTAGACTGACAGCTGTTGTAAAAAATTTATGTCAGAAAGATCACTATTCTGCTCAGCGTCTTATCACTTATTATTTATAATTAAAATGTATTGGCCACTTAAATTAGTTTGCCTTTTTTTGCAGTGAAAATGGGCCCCAGATCACCTACGTGCGTGACTTTAAAGCCAAAGTCCAATATTTCCGGTTCTGGTGTCAGGTAAGTGTGGTGTTCTGGAATGGGATGACATGCGTAGCTTGTGGTAAGATGCAGCAGAGAATGCAGGGCCCAACCCTGGTGGCCCCCGCGGGCCGAGCTCTGCAGTCACCCTGGCTGGGCTTCGCTGGCGTGTGAATGAGGATGAACTGATGTGTGATCCTTTTAGCGCTTAAAATGTGGTTGTCTACGTCTAGTTTTATGCAAAAGTAAACTGTTGCCGATCTCAAGCAGGCAAAGAAAATGTTTAAAGCTGTTTAGCTTATATTTAGCGTATGAGATAGTTCTTTCAAAAACTGGGGTGACTTTAGCAGAGGTGTTGAAATGGCTGAACATACTTAGACAGGCATATCGTTATAGTTTTGCATGAAGATCATTTAAACAACATTTTTTTAGACCGCCTCAGACTTCTGCACAGTAGTGAATATACATGCACCTCCCCCCTTGCCAAACTAGGAAGCAGTATTTATTGCTCCCTGACAATAACAAACAAACAAGCCACACTTGATTTATTTATTTATTCCGTTTATTGTATTGTCTAAACAACCAAGGTGATGTTTGTATGTATGTGTCCATGTTATTTTCCGCTGAAGATTTTGGCATGAGTACTGGTGTTTGGTATTTATTTGTGATTGCTTGATCTAGTCTTTCTCCTAATAGCCAAAAATGTGGGTGTTGCCTCATCAGTTGGTACATAGTACCTATAAATGTACTTTAACAGTGAGGAATGGCAGCATATTTTGGATTGATGTTTCATTAGCACAACGGACCTGAAACAATCCTACTCTCTCTCCCACAGCAACTGTCCATGCCGCAGCACATAAAGATTACTGTGTCCCGCAAAAGCCTGTTTGAAGATTCATTCCAACAGGTTGGTACCTGTCTTTCATGCTGTTTCATGGAGCCTTGTGATCCCGGGAAATCAGACTTAAATGTTTGCCCATCATGGTGGTGCGGTGGATAGCACTGTAGCCTCACACCTCTGGGACCCAGGTTCGAGTCTCCGCCTAGGTTACATGTGTGTGGGGTTCGCATGTTCTCCCCATGTCGTCGTGGGGTTTCCCCCAGGTACTCTGGTTTTCCCCCCACAGTCCAAAAACGTGAGGCTAAACTGAGGCTAATTGGAGTTACTAAAATTGTGTATGTGTGAGTGAATGGTGTGTGAGTGTGCCCTGTGATGGACTGGCCCCCCGTCCTGGGTTGTTCCCTGCCTCGTGCCCATGGCTTCCAGGATAGGTTCTGGACCCCCCGCGACCCAGAAGGATAAGCGGTTTGGAAAATGGATGGATGGATGGGTGGATGTTTGCCCATTTGTGTCCTAAAGCCATCTCCTCACTTCAGCCCTTTCCACTTTGCTCCGAGTTATTTTCTGCTGTCATTTGACTCCTTTATTGGCCTGCTGCGTTACTGCAGTGCAGTGTTACTCACTGTTAGTGTCGTCTTTTATTAAGATAATGAGCTTCAATTCACAAGATCTTCGGCGAAGGCTATGGGTGATTTTTCCTGGAGAGGAAGGTCTGGACTATGGTGGTGTGGCCAGGCAAGTTAAACTGTGTTTGTTTTCAAATTGTATTAGTATTTTTAACATAGTGAAGTAATGCCCAACCTCTGCAACTTAAGCTATACTCTTAAGAAACATAGATGACATTTAAATAAATAAACTTCTTTGGTTTATTACCTTTTTATGAAGTCGGTGCTGTGAATTTGTGAATGAGTATCCATGTACCTTTTGCAGAGAGTGGTTCTTCCTACTATCCCATGAGGTGCTGAACCCCATGTATTGCCTGTTCGAGTATGCAGGGAAGGAAAACTACTGCCTGCAGATCAACCCTGCCTCCTACATCAATCCAGACCACCTCAAGTACTTCAAGTTCATTGGCCGGTTTATTGCCATGGTGGGTTTTTTTTATATTGGCTTTTCTTCTCTGCAGCCACGTATACATGACTGGCTATTCATTGCTCGTGGTTTATAAATTAAGATCAATTTAAATTTGTATCTTCTGTTATTTTTAGGCTTTATTTCATGGGAAATTTATCGACACGGGCTTCTCATTGCCTTTCTACAAGCGCATTTTAAATAAGCCTCTGGGTCTGAAGGATCTGGAATCCATTGATCCCGAGTTCTACAATTCCCTTATCTGGATCAAGTGAGTTCCACCTAAAACATGACCTGTTTGCCTGCTGCCGTAATCCCTTTAAATAACCAAGGGGAAGAACAGATATGTCTGTGTGTACAGTGAGAAGGATCCCATCAACTGTGCATCGATACCATTTCCCTTTAGGGAGAACAACATTGAAGAGTGTGGCTTGGAAATGTACTTTTCTGTGGATAAAGAAATCCTGGGTGAAGTCACCACACACGAACTGAAACCAGACGGCAGCAACATATTAGTCACAGAGGAAAACAAAGAAGAATACATCAGGTACTTTTCTCCCCCCATACAAACCCAAGACTTGCCCCAGGATAGAACAAGAGGCAGTTTCTTTGGCTTGAATATCTTCAGCCTCCCCCCTTGTTAATTGTGTCTGTATGTTTGTCTGGAAAAAAAATGGTCCTTTCTGCTTTACAGCCCACAGTATGTTAAATGGTAAATGGATGGCATTTATATAGCACATTTTTGCTATTCTTCCGAGCACTCAAAGCGCTTCACAGTTATGCCTCACATTCACCCATTCATACACGACACATTCATGCACCGGTGTGCCTTTTATGTCTGAAACAAAGATTTCGCTGAGCTATTCAAAATAGTAATTATTTATTTATTTATTTATTTATTCATTTTTTATTTTTTTTTTAATTTACAATAATATTTGAGGAAATAGTAGCCTAATAGATGTTGTGGTGTGTGTGTGTTGCAGGCTTGTGGCTGAGTGGAGGTTGTCCAGGGGTGTTGAAGAGCAAACGCAGGCCTTCTTTGAGGGCTTCAATGAAGTGCTTCCACAGCAATACCTGCAGTATTTTGATGCAAAGGAATTGGAGGTTAATTTTTTAATTAACATGACTCAGCAAGCTTTGTTGATATGAATTTTAACTAGAACAATGGTAGAGCCTTCAGGGTGTTGAGCTATAAGTACTTAAATGGCAGACTGTAATCTCTCTGGTTATTGGTTGTTTTGCAAGGTTCTGACTGCTGATTGGATGTGTGTTTGCTGATAGAGCTGCTATGGCTATTTCCGGGTGCGTGTAACAAGGAAGTGGTGTTTCCGTTCCGAAAGGTGATGCTTTGCGGGATGCAGGAGATCGACCTGGTGGACTGGCAGAGGAACACAATTTATCGGCATTACGCTCGGAGCAGCAAGCAGATCCTGTGGTTCTGGCAGGTACGTTTTGATGTGCCGGGCCTGCTTGTACTGTTGTACTCAAATCTTTTCTGACCCCTAAAACATTGTTTTTGAATATGTTTGTGTGTGGGTTTATATTTACCATATTGTGGGGACCAAATGGCTCAACAATATGGTAAAATCTGTTTGCAGTTTACATTTTTCAGGTCCCCACAATATAAACCACAATTTTAGAAAAATCTGTGAATGCAATCAAAAACCCCCACGAGTCTTCTATTTTGTTATGTTGCTTATGGTTAAGGTTAGGGCTGGGTAAGTGTTTGGGTTATCGTAGTTAGGGTTACGCTCATAGAAATGAACTGACAGTTCCCACAATGATAGGAATAAATAGGTCATACTGGTTATATTAAACGATTGCAATGTCCTATACTCTCCCTTGCAGTTCATTAAAGAAATTGATAACGAAAAGCGGATGCGACTCTTGCAGTTTGTCACGGGTACCTGCCGTCTACCAGTCGGGGGATTTGCCGATCTGATGGGTACGTTTGGCACAGAGCTCATACTGACCACGCCCCCTTTGCCACAAAGTCATCATATGCATTCAAAAATTGAACTGAACGTGTCTCTTTTTGCAGGGAGTAATGGCCCACAAAAGTTCTGCATTGAGAAAGTTGGGAAAGAGAACTGGCTCCCGAGAAGTCACACTTGGTTTGTTTTTATTTAATTTCCGTATGAGCAGTTTCTTGATACTACAGGTGGCTGATTAGGTTCTCAGCGGGCAACAGCCTGGAAGCTCAAAAATGGAGATTGCACTCAGTTTAAAATATAACTGTGTGTTGTGCATTTTGATAGATATTATTTTATGCACTTTGCGAGCAAAACAAAAAAGAATCATTTGGACTTAAGACGTCCGATTGTCTTCGGTGTCTCACATTTGTTCATCTGTTTTTGGTGTTACTTCAGTGATGTTTGTCTGTACTGAATAAATGACTAAATGTTGTCTTGTTCTTGTTTTAATTGCTAGTTTTAACCGTCTGGATCTACCACCCTACAAAAGCTACGAGCAGCTCAAAGAGAAGTTACTGTTTGCGATCGAAGAAACCGAAGGCTTTGGACAGGAGTAACCAAGACAAGTAAACCAAGTTACTCTGCTGGCTGATCATTAAGGATATTTACAGCATTTTGTCGTATACCTGACCCTTTGGTCCTTGGCAACAATGTGTTACCAATGATTCTGTGGAATTGTGGGTCTTGCTGTGAGATTAGCCTCTTCGCTCGCCTGGGGACTTGCTCAGAAAGTACCCCCCCCCGCCTTCCTTTCCCTGGTTATATAGCAGAAGCCCGCATGGAAGGGCCATGCAGATCCTCAGGAGTCTGCGGATAAGCTAATGCCGGGGCACTGCTTCCCGCATCCCTGTGTGCCGTAGACCACAGGTTCTCAGTACCTTAATCTGGCTGACAGACGGCTACTTTCTTTCATTTCCGTAAGTTCAGAGTGAGCATGAATAACACGCCACTTTCAGTAAGATACTTAATCAGATCTCCTCCCCTGCTGGAGAGGAAGTTCACTCCAGTCCCTTTCCCTTGGCTGCCATCATTCCACTTAGAAAATCAGAATCCTCAGCCGGTTGGGTCAGGGTGGGTGGGGGTGGCCTCAGGGCCCCTTAGACTTAGTCTGTTATTTTCACACTGGGGAGTCAATTGATCTCAACATTGTGCACAATATTGAATTTAATGTTGAAAGCTTGAGAACTATGCACTATAAACTCCACTCTCCTATCTGTGTCTTCAGCCACGTTGTTCTGAAGTCATTGCTTTGAATGTGAAGTGATATTTATATATATATAAAAAAAAAAAAAACATAGAAATCGTGCCCTGCTGCCTCGACTTGTGCGTCTGTGTCCTCTATCTGTATAACAATTAATCGAAAGCTTTAATTTCTGCCGAAGGTTACAGTGTATACATGGTATTTTTCTATTTCGGGCAGTGCCTACAAAACTGTCGTTTCTAATAAGGATGTTAAATGTCGAATCATCTAAGCATTTTAAACATAGCTGTCATTTGATGTTATTTTTCTGCAGTGAGGTTTAAATTTTTTTTCCTCCTTAATGTGCTTAGTTTTATCTGTAATCTAGATTACACATCTGACTGAAACTGTCCAAATACCAGTTACACTGCAATTGTGATGGAAGTGTGTTATCCACCTAAAGGTTTCTTTTAATTATTAAAAAAAGTCAAGTGATAAATGGAGTGGAATAAGAGGCCTCTGTTAGCTCAAAATGATGTGCCGATAATTTTGTCCCTGACGTATACTGTGTACACAAATTAAGGTTTATTTATAATACGGCCATTAATAAAACTTACTGCAGAGGCATCCTGTCAAGTAATCAAGTACGTAATAACTGCCATGGCACTAGAAAATTCACTAGACTTCCAAATACATTTATACATTTGTGGTAGTCACAAAATGACAACAGGGCCACTCCAGCTGCTTCAGAACATTTTAACTGGATTTGCTGAACGTGTACCTTAAAGCCTCCGTAAGCTCATCAGCTAGATGTCTTGTCTTGGGAATACACCTACATCGAGGCAATGCTTTCACAGTGTAACCAGCCGTGATCAGTGTCATACAGACAATGGTGCAGCAGATTTGTATTTATAAAGCATGTGTGTAGCATCAGCAAATGAAATGCTAACTTCCCTAGTTTTATAGGGCCTGTCAAACATTTGTTAAAAATTGCAAAGAAACAGTTGGGAATACCAGTGACTTCTGTCAGGGTTAGTGCTTTGGAGTGCTGTAGTTCCTGACCTGGCTAAATTTCATTTTAAAGGGTCACTGAGGTTTTTACTTTTTATCGTTGTTTTTTTTTTTTTTTTTTTTGTTTGAATTCATTCCATCTGTTCCATGAATGAAAGTCATGATACCTGTAAGGCAACAGGATGCCTGTGGTGGAGTGACTATGGAGGTAACGGGGGTGTTGTGAAACCACTGTGGCTGTTCAATAAAGAGATATGCAGGTGACAGACTGATGTGCTTGCTGATACATGCAGGCCACGTGTCGGTAAATAGCATGTGATATAGGTTCATTATCGCACTCGTGGGTAAAAACATGCATTTACTGAATCATCCTTTAGACTCTTAGTTATAAGTGGTCTATAGTCTGCTATGCATAGTAATGTTTTTGGACAGCTCAGATAAGGGTGGAAATCCCAGCTTCTCTTTTTAAAATATCGAATGTGGATTTATGTGGCTGCTTATTGTAAATGATCTTCAGAAGTTGTAAAAATGATCTAAGGACACCTGAGATTCTTGTCTGACCCCTGCATTTACCCAGAGCGACGTGTTGCCCTGGCATCACAAGGGGTGTCGGTAGCTTTTTGGTAGTGGATATAACAAGGGAAATAACTGAGATGTAAAGCCTCAAGTTTCACAAAAATGTTCTCCACAGTGGGAAAAAATAGAGAAAAGGTTTGTCATAGAAAGTGTATTTTTATACATTTCACTTTATGTTTATAACCCACTTAAAGATAAGGGGTTTTTGCTTTAATCGCTGATATCTTCCCTAATTGCAGAAAGAAACCGTTCTCCTCCCCTTGTGTTCATCGTCCAGATACGATTATCAGACATTCTTGTACAAATGAAACATTTTAACAAATCTGAGTAAAATGTGGCAGAACCCCCTGGAAGAAAAATGTACATGTAGATAGGAAATTTCCTAACTTCAAATAACATGGATTATTGGTCTCTTCAAAGATACTTTTATTTTAAAAAAATGGTACTGCATCAAGTTCACCTCTGTATTGTATAGATGCTGTAAATAATGTTAATACTGAATGAACTGTAATTTCTTCCTGTAAAATATCTTTTAGAAAATGGAGGTTTGATGGTTTAAATGCTATTTAATTTTCTGTACATGAAGAGAACTGAGTGTCAAATGTTTAAATCTGTTTAGAAATGTGAGAAATAAAAATATGATGTATGAATTGGTGTCCTTTTTGTAGCTTTTTGCAAATATTATAGACCTGTGTAATAAACTGGTAAATTGCTTCCATAGAAATGTGATACATCAGTCATATTTATCTTGAAAAATGTGTCTTGACAAAGAAGTGTGTGTATGTATAATCACAGAATACGTTATGCAATGCACAGAACATGAAACACCTCAAGGTCCTAGCTCAAATCAGTTTAATTTTTTTTGGTCCATGTGTGTGGACCAATTTATAATTATCTTTTTAAAAATGATTTATTAACCCTAACTAGTAACTTTCGATTTGCTTGCCAAATTGCATTTTAATAATAATTTTGCTTAGCTAATTTAGATTGAGAATATTCAGTATTGGGTGCATCTGCATATTTGCCATTACTTTGTTCCATATGCTCCAGTTTTTGAGTTGCCGCCATGAGGAAGAATTTCTTAATTTTCATTGTACAGGTAGCAGTTACAATGCAATTCCAAATTTTGCAGATTCCATTTTGCTCTCTGGTAAGACACATAAACTGACACGAGCAAAACTTGGCCTCAGAGCATCAGGTCAGCCATTTATCTGCCACCCCCGGAGCATCTACTGGGGCTTAAGAGCACTAATATGGTTTCTTTGCCAGTCATGAGATTTGAACCAGTGACCTGATAGACATACTCCTAAACCACAGAGCTTACACTTACATCTTCTGCTTTTTCTATTAGATGTGAAATGTCAAGCGCTGTTTCATCTGCTTTGGGTGTGGGTGGCTAATTATTCAGAAAAACGCCGGAATTTTTATCCATCCATGAAGAAAACTGCAAACCATGATTTTATAATCCCTAAATGGATAAGAGTTTTCAAATGTGTCATTCTGTAATGTCGCAATAGAAATGACAGAATGATGCACGTTCCGTATGTGACTGCATGTTGAGCCCTGAGGTGTTTGCGCAGACGCTATTCCATGGAAACTGGTGGCTGATATGCGAATTTGGCCCGCGCCTCTTTCGTCAAGGTATGACTCAGGGTGTGTACATAATTCTATGCTCGCTTTCTCAGCCCTGTGCCAAAAAATGTGAAAGAATGCCTTAATAAAACGCCCAAGACGACAGCAGGCCCACCTTTCATTCTGTGTGTGACATCACCGCGTGTTGCACAAGCTACAAGTGTGGAAAATTTTTCAAATAGTGCCAGATGTGTTGCTTTTGTTTGGATCTTTTTTGTATGAAATATATTTAAAACTTAATCCATTGTATTACAATAATGAAAAGGACAACTGGGGTCCCCTGTTCCAGGTCACTGACAGCATTTTCAAAGTATACAACTCATTTTAAATTTGCAGCAATCCAATATCCAAATTCTTTAACATCTACATTAAATGTTTATAGACCAAGTCAGCTACCAGATTATTATTATTATTCTCACTATAACGACATTCTGTAATTTTTAAATTGTTTATTTTTTGCCCAGAGTTGATTATTTTTGTTATGTAACCAAGGGTGGAGTTACTTGGAAAAAGGCAACACTGTGTACCTGGAAAAAGGGTTTCATCTCTACCTTTCACCACATGTGGTGTGGGAGGGGCTACCTTCTTGCAGTATAAATCTGGGGAGAGAATACCAGGTCACTCAGAGATTTTTGCAAGGAAGATACATCAGTCAAACGCACCAATGAAGGGTGAGTTTTTAATGTTCCTTCTCAACAGAAACATTTTGCTGGATATTGCTGGTTCCTTGACTTAGAAATCTTTGTCAGATTCTTTAGTGACATATTCACCATGAGCTCATTATCAGTTTACAGTGTTTGTCTCTCCAGATGTACTGTAACATAAAAACGGAATGCTCTCTTTTTTTGAGATTGTGAGTGTAAGTATTGAGGTTTCCATTTCCGTTGTTATAGATTTATGTGTTAGTTATGTCGACTGGAACCTTGTTGGGAACCTAGAGGACCACAAGTCACAAGGTCTGAGCTCCAAACACCTGGTGGTTCGAAGAGGAAAACCTTTCAGGATCACACTGTTTTTCAAAGACAAGCCATTCGACCCCCGCACGGAATCTTTGATCTTCAAAGCCTTGCTAGGTACTTTTGGATGGAGCTTAGGGGAATATGTTATCTGTTCTGGGCTGTTTCAGTACCACTGGAACTAACTTGACTTCACTCTTTTCCATCTAGGTGAACTTTGTATTGAAATCCCTGCAACATTCTCTCAGCCAACATCAGATTCTAAATGGGGAGCCCAGATCAAGTCGGGAAAGACTGCCTATCATTCTGTTACAGTCGAGATTTTCACTTCATCAAAAGCACCTGTTGGTATCTACAACCTCCAACTTAATATTCAGTCCCAGTTTGGGCTTCAGAGTTGTATTCTTGGAGGATTTATTCTGCTCTTCAACCCCTGGTGTAGAGGTACTGTAGAGTTATATACATATACTGCATTATATTTGGTTACTATTTATCTCATGATTACTCTACAAGTTTTGGCAAAGTTGGCTGGGTCTTTATGAGTGAATTCTTTTCTGTTTTTTAGCTGATGGAGTATTCCTCCCCTCTGAAGTCCAGAGGCAGGAATATGTGAAAAATGACATAGGTACCTTGTTCATGGGAACGTCTGATAACGTGCAATCAAGGACCTGGGATTTTGGCCTGGTGAGTTACCATGAGTAGCTGTGGTCAACACACTATGCACATTTCTTAACAAAAACATCCTGAATCTTGTCCCGTTCCTCTTTCCAAAAATGTAGTATGAACAAGGGATTCTGGACATATGCCTGAAAATTCTAGATATCAGCCCACAGCACAGCAAGAATAAGAATAAAGACTACTTGTGTCGCTCCGACCCTGTCTACCTGAGCCGAGTGGTTTGTGCGATGGTAAGTCACATGTCAATCTTCCAATGGCTAATTGATTCTCTTGGCAGTGTTCATTAGCAGAATATTTCCAGGCATTGCATGAAGTCTCTGAAACACATTTCAGGGATTTTATTTTGTTATATTAGATCAATTGCGAAGATGACAAAGGAGTGCTGAAGGGCAACTGGTCTGGAGATTTCAGTAAGGGAGTCTCCCCTTCACAATGGACAGGAAGTGCCGCCATTTTGAAATTGTGGGATAAGACCCAGTTCAGCCCCGTGCTATATGGCCAGTGCTGGGTCTTTGCTTCTGTTATGTGCACAGGTAGGTCAGAACCTGACAGTTAGATAAAAACAGACATTTTGTTGAAATACAACCTGTAGAGCAAACTTCACTGCTTACAGTCTTTTCTGGCCAGCTCTTCCTGATTTTGTGGGCATAGGTATATAATGCTCTTCCATGGTCTTGGTTTCAGTCATGAGGGTCCTGGGCATTCCAACGCGAGTGGTTACCAACTTCAACTCTGCTCATGACACCGACGGCAATCTCAGTGTCGAGGAGTATTACAGCGAAACAGGAGAAAAGCTGCCTCAAACTGCGGACAGCATATGGTAAAGAGAGTTCACTTGGGTTTAAGCACTTGGTAGTGGGCAAAGCAAAAGCACGAATAAACCTTTTGTAATGTTTTTATCTCAGGAACTACCATCTGTGGGTGGAATGCTGGATGACACGGTCTGACATTGGGGTGGGATTTGACGGATGGCAGGCACTAGATCCAACTCCACAGGAGCGCAGTGATGGTAAACGTTAAATGTTTCAGATTTTTGCTAATATACTTTGTATGCGCTAACAAAAAGCCGAATAGATAAAGTTTCGGTAATCTGTCATTTTTTTTCTTATCTAATGATTCATACCGCACATAAAATATTGAAAAAATGGTCCTACTGTGTGTTTCTTTTCGTAAATATTGGTGTTTATATTCTGCAGGGATATACTGCTGTGGCCCATGCCCAGTGAAAGCAGTCAGGGAAAAGCGAGTGGATCTGTTCTACGACATCCCATTCATTTATGCGGAGGTCAACGCTGACGTGTACACAGCTGTTGTCAAGAATGGAAAGGTGCTCATGTGGAACGTGGACACTGATAGGGTCGGCTCTCTGATCTGTACTAAGTGTGTGGACGGCAGTTCACTAGAGGATATCACCGACACCTACAAGAAGGCCAAAGGTAGGGCAAAAAAACTGCTATGCTATTGCTATAGAAATTCTCAGGTGAATCCAATGCATGGCTAGCATGGCTGCTAACTGGCTACCTTTTCGGTAACTTTTGCAGATACCATGTCATCACCTGCTTCAAATTGTGGATGTGAGTATTTCTTTTACTCTGTTTCTGGCTTGCAGAGATATTTTAATAGGTTTATTTTGCAAAAACTAGTTATATCTAGAACACTGACAATGAGCATCTCTTGGATAGAAGCAAAGCTAATTTCTTTGAGTCATAGATGGATATTCATATTTGCATGAATTTCTGCTATTTGCTTCTGTTTTCTTAATATATATATATATATCTTCATCTGACTCTCCTACAGCTGTTACGTCACGGCCTTCAGCAAACACTCAGAGTAAGTGTTGACTCATTTCAATTGATTCATCCTTACTTGCCTCGGCAACGTTTACCAGGATGCAAGTGCGCTATGAAGTCAGTTAGTGGATTTGTGTTGCTTCTTTATTTTTTATTTTTTTCTGAAGGACAAAAGCAGACTTTGGGTGTCTCCTTGAAACTGAACAAGGTTCCAGTAGCCGGTGAAAACATCTCCTTCTCTGTCATGGTCACCAATAAAGCTAATTTCACAAGGATTGTTGGGGAACAAGTCAATGCCCAAGTCAAGGAGTATAACTGCAGCCCAGTGGAAACGTTCTGGGAAGCTTCTCAAAGGCTTCAGCTTGCACCGCGTGAAGGTAATGATAGTTCTATAGTAGGACAACTCCTTGTGTTGTTTTATTTACATTGGCAAATGGAGCACTTTGATTGGCCTGTTTATTGGTTATATATGGTCATTATCTCCCTCTGACAAAACCTTTTTCCCCCTCTGTCTACAGTTGCTGTTATGCAGCACTCAATCCCTTATGCCCAAGCCATGCGATTTCTCCTGGGGGACAACTTGGTGAATCTTGCTGTTGTGTTGAGGGATGAAGTCACAATGGAAAGGGCGTTGGCCTATGAGGAGTTTAACGTCTCCACCCCACAGATCTCTATTCAGGTGCCCATTCTTGGCTGAATTCATCACTTTCATGCAAAGCAATATATACCTGCAATGTAACACATCCTCTATAGACCTCAGACAGCCCATGACTCTGGGACATTAATGATCTTATTTTATGAGCTAGGCCATAATGTCATGAGTCAAGTAAAGGATTTGAATGGTTCTGCAATAGAAAGTGCCTCCATTTAGGACCTGCAATTGCAATCCTTTAAGTTCTTTAATCATTGTGCTGCCTGTTAAACTATTGACAGTTTTAACAAGTAATTTTTTGGGGGGAAATTTTATTGGGATAAAAATGTATTCACCAGCAATGTGCAGGTTTTAGAAAGGCTTGATACCTTCATCATTCTGAAAAAAAAGCACTCGGCTGCTTAGATTGCTCTGGGGGTCACAGATGCTGATGAAAGGCTTCCAGCATAACAAGCAGCTTTTGTCTTGCAGATCGACGATGAAGGCGGTGTCCTGGAGAACACAAAGCACACTGTGCTTTTCAGCTTCCGTAATTTCTTCCCGGTTGCTGTGACTGGGGTGCTCAGAGTCTCTGGCCCTGGTTTAACCCAGGAAGAGGAGACATCAAAGTAAGGGCAGCATTCATTAAAGCATTTTCATAATTCCCAAGCATGCCACCTGCACGTTTCAGCTCATTATTTAAATATTAATAGAACTGTGCAATGTAACAGAATATAGGTGTGACTAAAATCTTTAGACAGAACATGTTTTTGTAGCCTAGTGATCAAGCCACACAGGAATGCTCTTGAACAATGTAGCCTCTCAACGCTGCTGAGGAGATTTGGGGTTTGTGTCCATGATATCCTTAGACACTACAAACCAAGAAACTTTTAGATTTAATTAACAGGCAGCTCTTGTACGGTGTGTATTACAACAACCATTCAGCGTGTGAATGACTCCTCGACAGCTGGTTAAGAGATTCAGGCTCTAGGCGCCCCCTATGCTACAGCTGACCTTCTCATTTTCACACCTCTCAGGGTGTATCTCTTGAAAGCGGGAGAAACAAGACAGCAGGCCATCACAATCTGCCCCAAGACGGCTGGCGCGAGGATGCTGCAGGCCAGCTTGAAGCTCGGCGATAACCACACTGTGTTGCGAGGCTTCAAAACGATCAATGTGAAAGCAGCTTAGATGCTGTCAGGCTCCAATTCCAGGGCTGAGTCGATAGCTTGTGAATGTGTCAGTGCTGTGTGATGAAACAGAAAGAAAACAAAGCTGCTTCAGTGAAAAAATATTATTTATTAGTATTATTTATTAATTTTGTCAATATAGTGGAACATGTTCCACATGCTGATCATTAATCAGTGTGTTATTAGCGCTAATTTTAGAAAGTGCAATTATATACTGTATTATAAACTAAAATAAAAACATTTTTTTATTTAATTTTCTGTTTATTTCTCACTTGAAATGCTTGCGACTAAGGAAATTGCTACCCAATTATCTTGACATATAATAACCAGCTGTTTTGAATAATTTATGTATAGATGTGCCTGCCAATTTGAAATTTTCAATAAGTAATGTTACTTGTACTGGTGTTTTTAGTTCCAGTAATATTCCATTTCTCTTTCCGTTGTTCCGGGTTGTATCCAGGTTGTATGAACTTACCAAGAGAAATTTAAACGTTATAAAACATATGCATACATAGTCATACTGATTTTCTAAAATGATAATGCTTCACTAGCACAACCATGGGGAGACTGATTCAAGAACAGATATTGCTGCTTTAAGGGCAATGCACCAAAGAGGCAGTAAGAATTATTCATTCTCATACTCAATACAGTAATTATGGGTAAGACCCAGGTACTGATTCAGAACCAGAGTCTTAGTTGAGATTATACATTTTACCTTGCTAGGGGAGGGGGAGTTGGAGTTTTTTTGCATAGGCCCCCAGAGTCCCTAGAGTCACCTCTGTTGCTACGCCATCCTGGGTTATTCTCTGCCTTGTGCCCATAGCTTCCAAGATAAGCTGCAGCCCCCCGCGACCCTGCATAGGACAAGTGGGCATAGAAAATGGATGGATAGATGGATTTTTATACAGTGGTACAAGGTTTGTGGAGTTTGTCCTCCCTGGTATTGCTCACAGTGCAAAGTCATGCAGTTAGATAAATTTGCAATTCTAATTGTGTGTGTGTTTGTGGGAGAATGCCGTGATATTCTGGCATCTCGTCCAAGGTGCCCCCAGCCTTGTGCCCCACACTTCCTGGGATAGGCTGCAGGCCCCCCATAACTCTGTACTGGATAATCAGCTATGAAAGATGGATGGATGGTCTTAAGTTTAAGTGTAGCTTCTACTAAAACAATATTGTGAGCTTTAAAAAGATTAGTGAGTTTTTAGGCTAATTTATACATAATATTATCAATGAGAGACACCAGATGTCATGTTCCAATAATGGAGGAGGCAGGAGCCGGCATGAGGGAAAACAAAAAGGAGGTTTATTAAGGAATGGAAACAGGGTAAGCAAAAGCTGGACCATGTGGGGTGAAACATAAGACAAAATAGGCAAGAGGGGAAACCACTGTAGCACATATGAGACAACATCAATGACCAGACTGGGGAACACAGGACTAGGAGGCGCTCTTATACACCACTGAGGAGGAGCAAACGGGAGGCATCTGGAGTGAATCACAGGAGGGCTGAAACGAGAGGTAAGACAAATTAGTAACAGGTGTGGCTCATTAGAGTCAAAACAAGGGGGCAGGAATGCAGGGCGTGACACCAGAGTTATAATCATGCATGCGAATAAACTGTGATAGCATTTAAGTAGCTCAGGAATTCCCATACAGGGCTACTGTTTAAGGCGAAATATTTCATATTAATTAGAATGTATATCAGTGTTTTTTGTCTCAAAACGCGATAGAAAAATTATTTATGATATTGATAGTTTCAGCATTTACTCTAATTTTTAAACTGTCTTTACTGTTAATTATTTTTAGGGTGCAGTACTTAACTTTGGATTTCAGTCTTCGGTGAATACAAAATGAATTTGTGTGGTTTCGTGGTTGTCCAGCAGTGGGCAGTATTGTATTACCGAAGCTCTTATCAGGCTACTTCTGTGCGATCGACTGCTCTTCCACCCGAGGAGCGTTCTGACTAGATTATTTCTCCTAAAATATTCCAGAATAGTTCATGTTTGCTTCCTCTGGATGAAAGAAATAACTCGTATATAACACGCAATTTTCAGATTTATTTATTTATTTGATGCTATGACGGGCTTGGGCGCAGTTCGATGAAGATGATTGATAACCTACTTGAGTTTTATGTTCTGTATTGACCACATTAACCTTCTTGGGCTGGTATTTTTTATTTCTTTTTGATAAACGGCACACGTTGCTGATAAGCAGAGTGTTTTACATCCGATTCCGATATAAAATTGACTCGTATAAAGTTATTCCTGGCAAGTATACACGTCAACCTGGCCGCAGTGAGAACATTGGGATGGATGATTAAAAAAAAAAAAACTACAATTTGGTGAAAACAATGAACCATCAAAAAATGAGGGTGTGTCTTCTAGTGGGGTGGGAGGCTGGCGACGGTAAAAGGGGGTTAAACTTGCAGACAGGATTAATTCTCATTTTCACTCTACACTTCGTCATTTTGTTTTTCTTTAGTTTGGGCGCATGATGACCGTGGGTCTTGCCTCTTACGCCCGTGAGATGGCAACATGGGCTAAAAATGAGTGAGAAGGGGAAGAAGGAGTAGGGGCGCTGGGGGGGGGGGGCTGCAGAGCGAACGGACCTTTACCGAATGGAAAATGCAGCATGCTTTTTGTTTTCGGATTGTTCGGGATCAACATTTCGGTGTCGGTGCTGTGAGCCAGGTTTACCAACTCCCCCCGCACCTGGTGTGACACTCGTGCCTTCTGACTCGCGCAAGAAATCAGCAAATATATATTATCCCATTACAAACTTAAAATTATCGACATCAGAAGCGTTGAGCTAGTTTGCAAACCCTCCAGAACTGAAAATCTCACGCCAGACAGCTAACCAAAGTTGGCAACTCCGCAGTTTAAGCTAAATAACCTGCCAAAGCAGATTGATCAGGGAGCGAGGCTATCCCCGGATGCCCTCTCTCTATGCCACGGCCGACAGAATGACCGAGTGCTTCTCGGGGGCGCCGCACCAGCGAGACCCTGACGCACCTACCTGCGGGTCAGCGTTCACATCTGCGGTGGGAGACAGCAGTGATCTGAGGCAGGGGCCATAGCACTCCACTCAATCAGTCCACAGGCATGTTCTGCTTGGACAACCTTCAAGCTTCAGCGATGTCCGCTCTGGACAAAAGAAATATGCATCCAGGCGGCTCTGCCATTTTATGTATGTAGTTTCGTATCTTTTCGGGTGTGGATGTATGGTCAACAGAGAGTAGGCTGCCTACTGGGCAGCTGCTGCTATGTTTCAAGCTGGGTGATTTCATTTCGACTTTAAAATGTAATGAAGCACTAGAGGTGACAGGGACGTAGTGTTTCTGTGCACACATGCTACGGGCTGCGGGGAAGCAGGCGGACTGTGTCGCAGCTGGATAGGAGCTAAAGGGCACTACCGTTATCTGATGAACTGGTATTTACCTAAAAAGCCACATTGACGAGGAAAGTGATGCAGCCCTTCACACATGGCGTTGTTGTTAAATTTATGATGATATTATGCCTTCGTTAATTTTTATAATTAAAAAAAAAAAGGTTTCAAATGAAGCTCATAATCTTCCGTATGAAATGGCTATCATAAATTATAAAAAAAAAATTATTTACTGTTTTATGGGCATTGCTTGTGAGCACGGACTCCTGTTCATTCAGGACTGCGATGTCTTTATATCCTTGAAATAAAGTTAAAAATTATTTTCCATTTTCCAAGAAATGTATAATCCCTGCATTATTCAAAATCTTGCTTGGGAATTTTTTGGGGTGAAGGAGTTAGGGCCAAGTTGGCATCCCTGGAGCAGTTTAGGTTAAGGAACTTGTTCAAGGGCCCAGGAGGGATACAATGACGCTGCCAGCCATGGGATTTGAACCCATGACCTCATGGATATAGGCACAGAGCCCTAATACACCAAGCCATATTCCACTCCTCATGGAACTGAAATGGATTTGAAAGATTTTGCAAAGAGGTAAAACTGCAAGCTAAGCAATTTTCTCATAAACTGTCAGTGGCAGATAGCTGTATAATTGTATAAGCACCCATCTTAAAGAGGTCCAGAACTGGGGAAATAAACTAGCAGGCAATGATAAGCACCACATTGTACCATACTACATGGCCTGGCCCCTCCTCATTAATAGACTGGTCAAGTCATCTTGACAAGAACATCCATGAACCTTACCATGACATTGTGATAAGGAGACTTGTATCATTCATTAACGATTCCTTGTTTTTCTATTTTTTTTTTTTTTAAGTGAACAATATGATCTCACTGACTGTACAGACTTCGTCCGTTTCTTCAGTGAATTATTCATTGCTAATTTCATTCACGAATGAGATCTTAAAACCAGATCTCTTTCGCCACCCACTGGTGTAATGATGTACAAGCGCCTCAAAGACTTAGAATGGCCAATTCACTGTAATTAAATTACTTTTAAGAATAACAATGCAGGCTGGAGTTCCATCGTATCTCAGGGCACACAGCATTCATACCTATGGACAATTTGGTCTGGATGAATTATTATTATTTTGAATACTGTGTATCCTTGTCTCATGGTAGCCTGTACATGGTTAGTTCCGCAGACCCTGAAGACCTAGGAGAGACGGGCAGTGGAGAAGGGGGGGAGAAGCCACCTGCAAGAAGAGAAGCTGCCCCAACTTGTGCACAAAGAGTTGTAGTTATAAAGTAGTCGCAGTAGGCTATACGCAGTATGTTATGCGGTAGTACAAACGTATAAGTGATTGTCACGTTAACCATATGTTAATCATGTATTTGCAGTGATATAGTGGGAGGGGTCTCTAACTATGGCACCACCGTGCCGCCCCTGCAATATATTATATGATATATAAGATCAATAAGCATTTCAATTGAACAAATACAAGAAGGATTGATTCACTGAAAAGAATCATGATTTCCATCTAGTGATAAGACTGCCCTTTGGGATTGCAATCAATAGGAGAGTCACGGAAGAGTGTAGACATGGACGGATAGGTGATTCTTATCTAAGGAGACATCTGAAGGACATTTCATGGTCTGGTAGTGCCATAGCTCTGCAACTGGGTGGTTTAGTGAAAGTTAATTGTTAGAGACTGAAAAGCCAATCATAAATAATTTAAGGCTTTAAAAGAATATCCTGTCTGTCTGTCTGTCTGTGTCTAATCAGGTGTTACTTAGGGGCTGCCTCGAGTCATGCTGCCACAAAACCCAAGTAGCTGTACAGAATCCATATATTACTATGAATTGTAATATTATCTTCAAGTGAAGTATGCTACACATCACTATATGTGTTTCACATCACTATGTGTATTTCACATCGCTATTTTACAATATTATTTAGGGACTCTTTATACTTGTAATTATGCGTGTAATAATTATACTTTATATAGATACAGGAAAATTGTTAAGCTGGGCCTGCTCTAGCTACAGGCAGAATCGGCAGGTGCCTTGGGCCCCTGAATTACCTGTGTTTGGGAGGAAGTGAAATAGTCATCAGTTTTCTTGGTAAGTAAAGCTTTGCCCAGGGCCCCTGAAAAGATCGAGCAGCCCCTGCTGTTAAGGGTATTTACAGTATTTCATTAGCATTTCATATATTTGGTTGATTGTTAAGCTGTTTAATTAGTTCTTTTTTTAGCGAGTTTAATCCCATGTGTCAGGCAAAGTGACAGGTCATGGTGACGATTTAAAAAGTTATGGCGCTGGACAAAAAAAAAAAAGTATTCTGAGTAATTTCCAGAGAAAAAAACTCTTCTCACAGCTATATAGTCATCATCATCATCCATTCAGTCGAGTTAGACTCTCGGTCACTCTATGGATCAATGCTTTCCATGTCTTCCAATCTGTCACGATCTTCATTGATGTGTCTAGCCAGTGAGTTCTTCTGTGTCCTCTTCCTCTTTTACCACTAACCATTCCAAGCATGACGTCCTTCTCCAGTGACTTGCTTCGCATGATGTGACCAAAGTAGAAGAGCTTTTGTCTTGTTATCTTGGCCTCTAATGAGAATTTCTGTTTGAGTTGGTTTGTCACTCTAGTTGTCCACAACTAAATATATTTCTGAAAAGAATGATATGTGTGTGACAAGTGTTTTACTGTATATAAATGCATGTCTGGTGTGTGTGTGTGTGTGTGTGTGTGTGTGTGTGTGTGTGTGTGTGTGTGGGCAGGGGGGGGGTAGATTGGAGCAAACCACTTGGATGCAATGGGCCACATGTAAATTTGACAGGTCCCCAGTGTTGTGCGCCTGCTGGAGGTGTTGTGTGTGTACGCCCCAGTGCTTCTTCCCTGTGTATTACCATTGTTTCTCTGCTCAAGGGTCATAAACCTCATTGTTCTAATGACAAAATAACACAGCAGAGGTTAACAGAAATAAAAAAAAAAAAAAAAACTATCTTTCAATGCACTGTGGTAATTCTGTGTTATCTCTTGCTCCGTTTATTCCCGATGCTTCATTACAAGTGACGGTCAGCCCAGGGCTCTGAAAAGACTAACCACCTTGTCTCATTAGGTAGCAGGGCTGCCTCGAGTCATGCAATTACTTACACTAAACGGGTCAATGTATAGGCGGTGAGCAGGGGAGAATGTTGGAGTGGCTAAATGGAAGCGGATGGATGAGTCTGCTGTAGGGAGGGGGAATCGTGCCCTTTACTCTGCAGAACTGATGCTTATGTGCTGCACTGGGGTTGGTATCTTGTGCAAGATAGAGCCTGGCATTGCTGTGTAGCACAGAGCCTGGCATTGCTGTGTAGCACAGAGCATGGTTTTGTGTCTAGCACAGATTTTGATGTTGCTGTTTAGCACAAATCTTGGAGACCCTAAAACAAATTGTTGGAAAAGGACATATTGCGCCAGGATATAGTGTCACAGTCAGTAGTTTCTTTGCTGCTGTTAGAGCTGGTGATCTTTACCCAATCTCAAGAAGGGCTGTGTTTCCCAAAACCATAGTTGCTAACTATGTTAGCGACTTGGCAGCTTACATACTTGGAATCATACAACTGAATGGGTCCAACTTTGTAAGCTGCTAATGGGGACTTTTGGAAAATGCATCTCAGCGTGGCTATGGTGGTACACCAGGCTTATGGCCCATTGGCCAGTTATTCAGCATGATAAAAACCTCAAGATTGCACAAAACTATCTGGTGAAGAAGGAAAGTGAAGGGGACCTCAAGCTAATGAGCTGGCCAGCTCAGTGTCCAGACCCCAGTCCCTGCAAACGTGTATGGGAGAAACTATACAGAAGAGTCAATGCCAAGCAGCCCACAAGTGTCCAACATTTCTGGGAATTGCCGCGGATGAGTTGGAGAGACGTGTGGTGATTTCCTGCCGGAACTTATTAACCAAAAACTGATATTGAAGCAAATGGAAGATATTTTAGGAACCCAAAATGTAGAGACAGTGTACAGCTTTCTTGAATACTGTTTGATTTTGTACAGTCCCATGAAAAGACTTTTATCTCCTCAAGGGCGCCCCAACCATACTGTCTTTTCCTTAAAGCTCAGCTTACTTAATTAATTTAATTAGTTAGTAAAGCTCATGAGGTAGGCCTATTGATTAGCAAAACAAGATGTGCTGGTGTGTGTGTTCAACCAATACAGCGGAATATTGGATGGGGTGAATTGAGGAGAGATTTTGTGGTGGATAAGCTGACACACTTAAAAGACATACAATCATACATTTGCAGGTGCAGGAATATAAAGTTCCTGAAATACCCTTAAAAAAAAAAAAACAGAATGTCTGAGATTAAGGAAATGTGGGTAAAACCACAAATGTCACGACACAAAATGCTGCTTAGTTTAGCAAAGATCAGTGAGTCTAGTTAGTTTTATTGACAGCTTAACATCCGATTTCCTCCATGCAGCCCTGATCATTTACAATGCTGACAATTTAGCATTTTATTAGATATTATTCCAGTGTGATTAATATAATGATAATTTTTTTTTTTCCTGAGCTATGCACTCTGAAATGTGTGCTCACTAGGTCTTTATCCCCACCATAAAAACAAAAACACCACTGGTGAGCATGAATCTATTGCACTTATTAAAATCGTAAGAAAGCACATTTTTGCCAAGTGTGGACAGCACGACAGCCATTATGCACCGCATTCCATTTTGCTGTAAAATTCACAGTTTTGTTCTGCCTCTGTGCGCTTTATTAATTCCTGCTCAAGAGTCAGACTTGCTTAGGAAACTGGACTGAGAGTGCGTGTTAGGAATGGGAATGGGTCATTGACGAAGACTGTAATGGTTTTCAATGCGGAGATTGTGGTGCACTGCTTCAGATCATAGTCAGCAAATGTTTTCCATCCTGTTTCGTGTTCGTTTGTCCCACATTAATATGAAATTGCACCAGTTTGTTCTGGAATTATGCTGGTGTTCAGCAAACACTTCCCTGTGGAGTAGGATTAAGATGTAATATTAAATTAAAGGAAGCCAAGCCCCAATTATAGGATCAGGGCTATATAAATAGCTGCGATTTCATTTGGAGATGACAGTGAGCGGATTTACTCTTAAACAATGGTGCATATTGTCAGGGTGAAGCTCATAAAAACTGTTTAATGGTAAAAATAAGGCAAATTATTAGGCAAGAATGCACATCAATGCAATTACTGGTACACATCATTGACTGTATTCCAACTCTAAGCGTTGCAGGTGCCAAAAAGGGCAGTACGTTTTCATGCTGGAATTAAAGTCCATTGCAGGTGTAATTGATGAACTATTTTCAGCTGTTATCCATCCATCCATTTTCCAAAACTTCTTATCCTGTTCCGGTTGCGGGGTGTCCGGAGCCTATCCCGGAGCCTATGGGTGCAAGACAGGGAACACCCCAGGATGGGGCACCAACCCATCACAGGGCACATTCACACACCATTCACTCACACATGCACACCTATGGGCAATTTGGTAACTCCAATTAGCTTCAGCATGTTTTTGGACGGGGTTGGGTTGGGTTGGGTTGGGTTGGGTTGGGTTGGGTTGGGGTAGCTGGAAGAAAACCCATGATGACACAGGGAGAACATGCATACCCTGGCGGAGACTCAAACCCAGTTCCCGGAGAACAGGCTGCAGTGCTTTTCAGCTCTTATTTGCAGCTTAATGTCTGTGATTTCAAGAGCTCAACATCAACAAAGTCTAGTTATTTATCCCCCATGTCCAGTACTGTCATAGAAACACATCTGATCTTTGCCTGTCCATCCATCCATCCATCCATCCATCAGTCCAACTGTTAATCTAGCACTGGGTCATAGGAATAAAATCTTTGTACTCTGTACAGACGGTTACACCTGTGGATAGAGATTATTTGACATTTGCGGCAAATTTGCATTTACACATTTAACAAATTCTGGAATGTTTTGTATTGTTGTTTTTTGTAGTTTTCATTATTCTACATCTTTGGGGCAAATTCACAACTTTCAGAAGGTAAAAAGCAACACACTGCACATTCTGAGTGCTACTGAGGCCTCTGCCTTGCAAGGGCTTAAATTCACTAAAACGCATTTACATAACCATGTTTCCATAGATACTGCATCAGAGGTGTCTGCATCTCATTGAGCTTCCACAATGCAGATCGAGGGCTGACAGTAGATGATTTTTAAATGACAATCACCATGGTGATGCGGCTGAATCAGAACGTTCTTCTTACAACCAATAAACCAATGGAAAAAATGTGTGTGTATGTGTGTATGTATGTATGCGTGTGTGTGTATGTGTGTGTGTATATATATATATATATATATTATTGCCATTTTGCATACCACTGCCCTGTTAGCCATGCTCCTGTCTCCTCTCTCATTAACAAAGGATGGCTACAGAAATGCCATTGACCTGATATTTTTTGTCTATCACGCCATTCTCTGTAAACTTGACACTGTGTGAGAGTGGCTAGCACTACATAGGCATCACAAATCACTTAGATCAGACATCGTAATGCTTTCCCGCACAAAATGCGAAGCCCTTGTCCTTGTCTGCATGCTGTAAGTATTCTGTGGCAGCCACATGATTTGCTGTTTTGAGGAGCACACCGTTTGCATTAACAAGTAGGTATGTATTCCTGGCTCTCTGTGTGTGAAATTTGCATGCTCTTTCTGTATTCATACAGATTTTCTCTGGATACTCCAGTTTCTTTTTGTTCCAAAATCTTTCAGTTACAAATTATATTAAATAATGAAACAGCTAGTTCTTTTTTTATCATTTTAAATGGCTCAGAACCATGGAAACATCTCTCTAATACCTTTGTTGTTTTGGAGGAATTATTTAATTTTTAAAGCTTTTCTCAAATAATAGCCCAATTATAGTAGAACAACATTTACAGTTGCTTGGAAGTTTTCACTAATTAGGATCTTTAGTCCTTGTGAAATTGTTAACTCAAAATGTGCTGTGAATCTATAGTTTGGAAAAGCAAATTTAAAAATATGGAATTGTTGTGGAATAATATAAAAATAATTTGCAATGATCCCTCCTGACACTGAACACCTTATTGATGGTAAACATCCATCCATCTTCTAACTGCTTATGGTGGTCAGGATCACTGGGGGAGGGGGGCACAATCACAGGGCAGAGGTACACTCTTGATGGGAGACCAGTCCATTACAGGGCACATTCTTATGTATGCACACAATCGCCACTATGGGCAATTTACAGACGCCAATTAGCCTAACTGCATGTCTTTGGATTGTGAAAACTTGCAATGCACCGGGAGATTATGCAAACTTCATAAACACAAAGAAAGGAGTCAGGATTTGAAACCTGGAGGTGTCAGGTGACTGCTACCCACTAAGCCATCATGCCACCCCCCAACAGGGTGTTTATATCCATCCATACATCTTCCATGCCACTTATGCAGTGTAGGGTCATGGTGAGCCTGGAGCCCATCCCAGGAACCACAGTGTACAAGCCAAGGGGGCGCCCTGCATGGTGTGCTGCTGGACGCTTCTCTTTCTGTTACTCCCCCACTCTTATTTAGCCCGGCTCGTGTCAGTATTTCACCTGCAATAGCCAGAATGTAGTGAAATATTAACATAATACATCTCTGAATTGAGCACCACGAGATACATTTCTGACACAGAAATTCTGGACTGTTCGGAAATAGATATATGGACTAAATAATGAGTGAATTCAAAAAGACAAAAATATCGTGAGCTGTCTGACATTTTTAGAGTGTAATTACAGCCGGTAAATTCTGCACGCCTCTGCACAGGCATGACCTTGCATGCACTTATCAGCCACTAAACACTAATGTTAAAATGCACCTCCTGCGTTTCTGGCCCCTGGTGACACAGTGGGCCACAGAGAAGGCTTTGTACACCCACAAAATATCCTCTTCACTCCACTGATGAAATATGTCATCCTCACGTAAAGATTCACCGAGAGCCAATGTGAGGAATCCTCACACGTTTTGTGTTCACCTTCTCTCCGTTGCCCTGCATAATGCAGCTGAATGATTCATTCCTGCACAACTGTTTTGTCAGCCTACATCCTTTTTTTTGTGTCCGGCCTGCATAATTTAAAATACTCATTAGCGGGTAATTGCTACACATTGTCTTACACATGGAGATAAAAAATAAAGGTCAGCTGGCATTTTTTGCTTAAATATTTGAAAGATACCACTTGAAATTCTAATACCACCAGTGCTGGTAGAAATCACACTGTTATCATGTATCTCCTAGATGCTTTTTATTTTAAAAAATATTGCTGCCCTGTGATTATGTTCCCCACCATTCACAACTGTATTAGATGACACATGGTAGCACAAGCTAAATAAAAAAATCTAAATAAACCCTTAACGACAATACACTTTTTGAAAGAGATTAAAAAGTGTAGCTATTCAGTGTTCAAAAATGACAGAAAAAGCTAAATCTAACACATAAATGGCATTGTCTGGCTGTGTATTACCTTGACATGTATGCATATAGCATAGAGCAGCACAATACTTACTGCATCGATGAACAAAAACTGATCAGGCATAACATTAAAACCACCTGCCTAATATTGTGTAGGACCCTCTCTTGCTGCCAAATCTGCTCTGACTCGTCGAGGCATGCACAAGACCTCTGAAGGTGCCCTGTGGTACCTGACCCCTAGATGTCAGCAGCAGGTCATTTAAGTCCTGTAAGTTGTGAGGTGGGGCCTCCAATCCATGGAGTTTGGCTTGTTTGTTCAGCACATCCCACAGATGCTCTGTCAGATTGAGATCTGGGGAATTTGGAGGCCACGTCAACACATGAAACTCTTTTTCATGTTCCTCAGACCATTCCTGAACAATTTTTACAGTGTGGCAGAGCACGTTATCCTACTGAAAGAGGTGATGTCAAAATAACATCTACATGAATGCCAGGACCCAAGGTTTCCCAGCAGAGCATTGCCCCAAGCACCACACTGCCTCCACTTGTTTGCCTTCTTCCCATAGTGCATCCTGGTGCCACCTCACCCCCAGGTAAATGACACAGACGCACTCTGCTGTCCACATGATGTAACAAAAACTGAGACTCATCAGACCAGGTCAGCTTCTGCCGTTGCTCCATGGTCCTGTTCTGATGCTCATGTACCCATTGTTTGCAGTTTCAGCGGTGGACAGGAGGCAACATGGACTTTCTGACTGGTCTGCGGCTACGCTGCCATGTAATATTAGTTCTGCTGCCATTCTATCACAGCCAGCCTTTTAGCAACTTTTTAGCAATTTGTGGAGTCGGACCAGATGGGCACACATGACCCCCCCGCCACCCCTCGCCAGTTCACCGGCTGGCCTTCCTTAGACCACTTTTGGTTAGTACTGACCACTGCATACTGTGAACATCCCACAAAATGTTTTGGAGATGCTCTGACCCAGTCATCTAGCCATCAAAATTTGGCCCTTGTAAAAGAGGCTCAGATCCTTACGCTTGCCCATATTTCCTGCTTCCAACACATCAGCTTAAGGAACTGATTGTTCACTTGCCTGATATATAATGGCACCCTTGAGAGGTGCCATTGTAATGAGATAATCAATGTTATTCACTACACCTGTCAGTGGATTTAATGTTATTGCCAATCAGTGTGCATTTAGTGTAAAACATACAGAATGTAAAGACAGCAGACATGGTGCAAACAAGTAAATGCATTGCAGACTAACTGAAAAGTATGCAGTACACAAATGGAATCCTGAAAACAGAATATTATTGAATACTATCGTAAACAAACAAACGAATGAATGAATGTATGAATGAATGAATGAATGAACAAACAAAACAAACAAATAGGCCGATGGTATATGTGCAATTAAAATAAACACTAGCACTAGCACTGGACCTTTACTATTGCAAAGATGGGAAGCTCCTGATGAGTTATGGCTGGGAGTAGGGGTGGCCTGTTCTGTATCTTAAGATACAGCAAAATCCGGTGGTATAACATCCACTGGTAGTCTTGTCGTTTTGAATCCTATTAGAGCATTTAACATAACATGCTATACTGTCTTCTAAGCTGAATTAAAATTATTTGATCCATCCCATGCTCCTGGCACAAGCTTTTTGTGCTGGAGTTAATGCTAGAGGTAGCTTGCAACTCTGCAGTTATTGAGTTAAGAGTGTTGGTGACTTTTATGCACTCGGTGACCCTGCTTTCTTACTTTACATGGTCTGCCACTTTGGCTAACCCTAACACCACTTACAGCTGACTGTGGAATATCTAGCAGGGAAGAAATGTCACTTATTGCAATTTTGGCATCCTATGACAGTACCATGCTTGAATTCACTGTGTTCTTCATATCTTCAGAACAACCCATTCTTTCACAGATGATTATAAACCTGACTGCATGGCTAGGTGCTTGATTTTATACACCTGCGACAATGGGTCTGAATGAAACACCTGAATTCAATAAGCGAGAGGTGTGTCCCAATACTTTTGTCCATAATGTTGTGTATGTGTGTGTGTGCACACACATACACACCAAATTATATTTTCTTTTCATATTACGTGAATAAAATAATCTACGTTTATAATATTAACGTTAAAAATATATTTACTTTTCACCACTTTTGTCACAATTTGAAAACCAAAGCGTTTCAGCTGACGCATCTGGTATATAGATATATTAATTAAAACATTTTAAATGAACCAATTAATAGAAGAGCAGCAAACGTGAGTTTTCAGGGCCAATCTTTCTGGCACGCATGTCTGCCGTCCAGGTTATAATTCACAGCCAGAGCATCTGGTCTATTGTGCAGTGAACTCACACTGAGCTACTGTGATTTAAAACCGTGACTAGAAAACACAACCTAAGAGGTTAGTTTCTGTTTCTTCAGATCTCAGTAGTGAGTAAGAGAGAAAAGCACAGGTAATGAGATATTGATCAGCGGGCCAGTGAAAATCCTTGAAAATGATTGAAAAGCTGACCCTGCCCTTAACTATAGTCATCACGATGATCGATAAACTCTCCACCTTTACAAACGCATAGATGGCTAGATCTATTCAATGAAAATCACACATGTTTTGCGCGCAGTGGCACTTTGTATACCAACAACATCATTGTGTATAGTTCCTGAGCTGATAATTATGCGGTTCTTCATTTTCCTCCTTAAACTGGGGTTTTAGCCTCATTGGGATGAACACTGTGAACTTTTGAACCTTGACATTGGATTCTACTACTCATCAATTTCTTGTCAGTAACACCTATTGTTTATCGTAAAGTTATTAGGCTATTATTCACAAGTGAATTGTTTAGTCTTAGCTGTATCATATCTGGGTTTATTGCTAGTGTTGCGACATTTACTTCGATCGTATTTGTCCGGTTTAGGCAAGTGATTGGGGTCCCCGGGGTAAATGCAAAATTACTGCTGCATTGAGGCGCGTTTCATTTCCATAGCGTGAGACATTGTGTCGCTGGTGTATTCTGATCTTCATTTTCCCAGTCAGTGGAGTTAACACTTGTTTGGACATTTACAGAAGCTTGGTCGAATATTGAGCTTTGGTCACTTAAATTGTTGCCGGTTGATCAGTACAGGTCTTACAACAACAACAACAAATTTATTTTTGTATAGCGCATTTTCACAACATGACAATGTCTCAAAGTGCTTTACCGCATCCCCACCCAAAGCCCCCAGTGAGCAAAGCCAGAGGCGACAGTGGCAAGGAAAATCTCCCTCGAAGGAAGACACCTTGAGAGGGACCAGACTCAAAGGGGGAGCCCATTCTCCTGGGGCGTGCAGGGAAAGTCAAATCGGAGAGATGGCTAAGTGAAAAGTCACACAGTCTAAGTCACAGGTGTCAGACTCCAGTCCTGGGGGGCCAGAGCCCTTCACATTTTTGGGTTTCCCCTCGTTTAACACACCTGATTCAACTTCTTGTGCTAATTACCACACAGCTGTTGAGCTGA
>JAODKC010000111.1:75532-99524 GCA_026777985.1 Mormyrops attenuatus
CCCCCCCCCCCCCCCCCCCGCCCGGGGGGGCGGGCGGCGGGCGGGCGGGGCCACATCATGTTGAAGGGGGGGCAAGGAGGGAAGTGCAGGGTGAGCAGAATTAGGGGGCAACCAGTGTGGGGGTTAGCAGGAGAGCAGTGGGCGACAGGACAAGGCCTGCTGCTTGAGGTCATGACCTTTACAGAATTGGTGCTTCTACACGTCAGAAGTAATGGAGGTCGGGTCCACTTGGGTTGGGGAGGGGGGTCCCTACTGGAATGGGGGGGATTAAAGCTCACAGGTGGAACAGAGATTAAGCTGGACCATGAGACTTTGCAGGAGAGATGAAGAAGCAGTTGATGGATCTCAGCTTACTTTGACAGGAGTGAGTCTTTTGTATACCTATCCTTGCTAAAAAGCTGCTGAGATACATTAGGTTTGCAGAAACATCTTTTCCGTATCTAGGTGATTAGGTGTTTGCCAGCTGCGTTGCTTTTGTATGTTCTGTCGATTAAACACTGTTGCATGCACGGACTTCTGACTGGGTTCTTAAAAGTGATTATTGAATTGAAAGTTTGAGACTGATCTGCAGAAGGTCCATACAGCATGTGGAAAATGACATTATGAGGGTTGCGGTCCTTGAAATGTGTTTCAGTAACCATCCTCCTCTTATCTGTGTTAAAGTGATTAGTTGTCATTGTTGACACACCACAACAAAATGTGTCTGTCGCATTTAACTCATATGCGACATTACAACATAGCAAGGGGCAGTAAATTTAGCACTGAGGGAGCAGTGCATTGCTCAGGGTACCTCAGCTGGTCAGGGATTCAAACCAAAGATCACTCAACTACAAGCGCATTTCCCTAACCATTAGGCCACCACTGCCCCAGCGGGATACAGTGATGTTTCTATGTTCAGAATAGTGGGTAGAAGTGAACCAATGTATGCTTACACATGTGTGCGTAGGTTTGTGTGTGTGTGTGTGTGCGTGTGTGTGTGTGTGTGTGTGTGTGTGTGTGTGTGTGTGAGTGGGTATACCTATCCTTATGGGGACACAATGTCCCCATAACGTGATAAATATCCGTTTTTTTCCCTTATGGGGACCGATTTCCTAGTCCCCATAAGGGAAAACTCTCTTTTATAAAAATCGGTGACTGCTATGAAAAAACTAAAAATGCAAAAACTCTAGTATTTTGCTTGGTTACTTATGGTTATGGTTAGGGCAGGGTGGGGGTTAGCATTTTTCCCATAGAAGTGAATGAGCGGGCCCCATAAGGATAGGTATACCCGGCATGTGTGTGTGTGTGTGTGTGTGTGTGTGTGTGTGTGTGCATGTGAAATATACATAGTTGCCTTAACTATTGGTGGATTCCACTTTTCCCATTTCCAATTCCTTCAGAGTGAGAATGTCATCTCATCCTTTCTTCAATTCTGAATATCTTGGACCAGGAGGAAAATTTTTCTATTGCCCTGTAGCATGCATAATTTATTCGCTGATTCCTCTACATGACACAAGTTTTATTGCATGACATTGTATCCAGCAAGGTTACCACACTCGGGCACAACAGCTGTCCCCCTGGGATTGGACACCACATTTTTTGAGTAACGAGTCCTTTTTTTTCCATACTCATTTCACTGGCCAACTGCAGCCCAAGGTCTCAAAACAAAGATTAGAACCGAGACAGTTCGCCTCGGGGCCACATAAACTGAGTGGGGAACCCAGTGTTTTTCAAGTTCCTCATCAGCTGCGGGGAAAGGTGATACATTACGCTGACAGATATTTTGGGAAAGTTGTCATAAAAGTCCAAATAAAATGTTGATCCATGTAAAAGCACTTCACAGGAATCATGTGGTTCTGGTTCCCTCTCATCTTGTATCCATAAACTCCAGCCCAAGGACATTCATGTTTTGTGTTTAGCTGCGTGTCTAAGGACCTGGCATGTGGCTGTTCTTTATCCTCAGCCAAATATGGGCTCAATTGCTTCTGGAATAAATATTAATAACACAAGAAGTAAAAACTAAACTTGATGAATGAGAGGTCTCGTATGCTCATTTGGTTGCTTGTCCTTGTGTTTGGTGTGTACATTTTACCATTGTGCACAAATTAAATCCCAAAATGAGTGACTGTTCCCTGTTTTAATAAATTAAAAAGTACCACAGTTTACTGTGATGTGTGTTGTTCAGTTATTAGCCGACATGACATGAAGCCTAAAGATAATGTACGGATGTCATCTGAAATTGACCAGACTGCTGTAGGGTGAACAGTTCTTGAGAAAGATATTGCTGTAACTATCGAATCCTCAAAAGCTTGTAAATTGAGATCTTCTGTCAGATGCCACACTAAGTGCGTGCTCCTAAAAGGTGCAGGCTCTGTGGTGGGTTACTAAGATGACATGAAACATCATCAGCACCCAACTGCCAGCAGTTAAGGAGCACTTTCCGTCCAGATGTAGGAACATGGCGTTCAGCATCGTTAGAGATTTGCCCATCTTGCAAGCCACCTCTTCAAGCTGCTGCCCTTTGGATGGCATCATCATAGGTTAATTTCCTCACATACCACAAGACTGAAAACGTTTCTTCCCCTGTGCTGTTAAACTGCTGAACACTGTCTGACCATCCGTCCAAGGGCAGGTGCACACATGCACACAGTCATACACACATACCATTGTGCAATATATGCTTTATTTTGACTGCATTCACGTATATTCTCATCATGCTTAATATGCTGTTTATTATCGCACCGTATTTGTCATCGTCTGGGACTATTGCACATTATTTGTTGCCGTTTGCCTGCCTTGGACTTGTTAAGTCAGGGAATACCACCGTAATTTCATTGTTTGTTGTTCTCAGCAATTCAAGGACAATATAGACATCTTATCTTAAATTAGCAAATGTGCATTAATGAATTTTGAAGGACTGGCTTATCCTCAAGGGTACCCTGAGTTTCCCTGGAAAGGTACCAAAATACAACAGACCTAATTTTGTCAGATTATTGAGAATGAAATGCTGAATGGCATTTTAATCTTCAGTGTACATTTAGATTATAGAGCTGCATAAAAATTGTGAAAAAGAACTGCTCTTCAATAGTTCTGTCATGTTCTCTTTTCCCCTTTTTCACATTTGAAATCTGAGACTGCACCAATTTTGTTTCAATCTTTCTTCATTCTCGACCTGCTATTTGATCCACTCCTCCTCTCCTCACTGCTAATGACTTTTTTGGAGGGGGGGGGGAATCTAGCAGGCAATTCCTTTTCACTTGCAGTCTATAAGTATCATTACTCTGACCAGCTCAGATGATTGTGTTTATCACACACAGATCTGATAAAAAACACTAAGTGTAAAATATCAACTGGCCTTTAGTTTAACTGTACACCTACGTAGCTGTGTTGCTGACTGCAGCTGGATTGTCTGACAGGTGTTTGCATATCACTGGAAGCCCAGTGAGATGCACAGGAAGTGGTGTCCAAGATACAAAACCCTAAAAGGTAGGACATACAGTAGGGGTTTCACCAGGTGCCATTGATGGATCTATATGCATGAATAAAAGCAGGCCATTCTTTCAACAGTTCAGTGGATGGAGGGGGCAGTGATGTTAAACCTGAGCTGAAAAAAAACATTATAGCTTTTTGTTACAACATCACCTTAACATGTTATATCACATGTGATGTGTTTTTTTCTCTGCTGTATTTGCATGTTTGGTCTTTTTCTTTATCACTTTGGGGTAACTGAAAGGTAGTCGTGCAATGTAAACATTCAAAAATGGTACTCTTTGATGTGGGGCACCTACAGAGCTCAGACTCTGTAGTTGACCTTTGTAAACATTTTTGGTGGGTAAATTGGTTTTTGATTTTGGTCAAGCTCTGAGAATTTTTGTGTTTTGTTACGGTCATGCGATGCGGGAATACTTAGATTGATACACACAGCCAATTAATCAATCAGAGTTGATTCAAACTGATGTCCCTGTGGGAAGTTGGGATTATTCATTTTAAATTTCCCATGCCGGCCAAATGAAAAGATTTGGCATGTGGATGTGCTGCTAACTTCATCTCTGCATCTGTTTCCCTTGAAATTCATTGTAGATTTGATTTTAATGTATTTAGGGTGTCCCCTGCCTTGTGCAATATGTTGCCTAATATGAGTTCCAGCCTCACAGTGATGCTGCATGGGATTATTAGTTATTAAGAAAATGGACGGTTTCCCCGTTATTAAAATTAGGTAAGCAATGATCGGATATTTTTTCTATGTGCTACTGTGTCCTGTGAAATGCCGAGCTCACACAAGGTAAAGGATTATTGTCTGTTCCCACTCAAACTACTCTTCCCTCTTCAAGGGAGGTTGTCATGGAAACTGCAACATGTCAGAATATAAGAGTCTTTAATGACTGAACAATTATTCAGACTCTGTGAGCACTTTAGGGTCAGCTGGATAGACCACTACTTAGTATAAAAGGGGCAGGTTTTTTCTACCGGATCAAATGTTAGAATGTTTACGAATCCAGTCATGAACAATTACTGTGAGTCACTGTCTCGGTCAAATAACTACTTTCACCCTTCGTGATACAACATTTATTTTTAAAAAATCATACTGACTGAATGTATAATTAATCGCAAAAAAAAATAATCAGTTCAGCTTTGCAGAGAGGTGGTGAAAGTCGTCCATCTATTTCATTATAATGCAGGGAATGTTCATTTCTCACTGAATAAGCTATGGAATGCATATTGTCCTTTGTGAGCCGAACAATTCTGCTGAATCCAAAAAAGTATTGTATAATATGTGTAAACGTATTGCTTGTCGTGAGTAGTTAAGAATGGAATATTTGTACAGGAAATGCAAGATTTTTTTTCAGGATCAGTATTTACTCATGTTCTATGACCACCTATTTGGTACTCGGTTATGATGAGTCTGAGGCGAGGGGACACCTTGGACTAGATGCCACTCCTTCACAAGGCACACAATGACATACTACAGGCAATTTAGAGACACTGAATCACCTCACCATATGCTTTTTTAAACTATGTGTGGAAAGCTAAGAACTCAGGGGGAATCCATTTAATCACAGGGAGCTGGACACGGCATTTAAGCCAGAAACTCCAGAGGTTTGAGGCTACAGTAATAACCACTGAGCCTCTGCACCTCCATTACCCCACTGTCTTTAATTGTTAATATAAACAGAACAGTGTAGACCTTAACCTTCCAACTGACCTTCAGCTACTTTCCCCTTCTATGTCAATTCACCAATAAATGCATAATTGGATTGTGAGTCAGTTTTCTGTGTGTATATATACACACAGATGCTATTGGTTGGGAGGATTATTGCCTTCCCTCCCCCACTGCTAGGCTCTGATTTGATAGAGGTAATCATTTATCCCTGATAGATTCTGACATGCTGTCACATTGCAGCCTTTGGAAAATGAGTCTGTCGCTGACATTTTTGTAAATGGGGCAATGGGATGATTTTCTACTCCAGTGGTTTTCAATTTAGATTAAGAAAAATTTGTGTTGTTTCCAGCGCCTACCAAGTAAATCTTGGCACAACTGTGTAAAGAGTGTCAGACTTGCCCTTTGCATGAGTGACCTCGGTATTCTGATGTTTAATTTTTATGCAAATTGCTTATTACTTTACATATACTTGTGTTTAGGTTTTGTTGAAATTCACTACTGAAATTCAGTTCCTTTGCCATCATACAGGGTGGCATGTTGGTTCTGTGGCAGCCCCTTTTCTTTTACACCACTAGGTTTGTAGGTCCAATCCCTACTCTCTGTAAGTAGCAATTGTATTCTGTGAAAAATGGATGGATGACTCAACATATCCTGTAGCAATAATACATGATCCAGAATAATTATGTAGAACTTTGTATCATGTATCATGCCATATATTTTGACTAATCTTGCTCATGAATAAGTTAAGTAAATGAAAACATTTATCTAAAGTTGTATTTATCATCATCATCATTATTTTTAACAACAACAACAAAAATAATAATGATCATGGTGATGCTGATGAGGATGATGATGATGAATAGTTTGAGGTAAGATAGGTAAAAATCCATATTTTAATTACTGCACAATGACCATGTAATGTTATATTTGAACTGAAAAGGCTTAGCTATTAATGATCTAAAGAGGTCAAACTAGTACGATATTAATCATGACTAGAGTGGCTGCAATACATGCACAGTGACTATATAGTGAGCCAAGTGTGAATAATGTGTGAATAATGAGGCATAAATTCTACCTAATCAGTAGCTAATTTAACTTTGTCGCATTCCTGTTATGATTTAAATAACTTAAAATAGAGGAAACACAGAAAAGATATTATAATAATTTATATATTGAGGCCTGTTTTATGAAGTAGAACTCACTTTATGATGTCACACTAGACATCTAAGACCTGATTCGGTGAGTGAGGAAGAGCTTAGAGCGGGCAGTCGGTAACCCGTCAGGTCAGCAGAGTGAATCTGTGCAGCAGCTGGCTTCCTACCTGCAAGGATGATGGGAAATTTGTTATTGCAGGGATCCAACTGAGAGTCACAGCTGAGATTTGTGCAGAACTGAGATCTAAGCTGACAAAAATGCCATCTGTACTAAATATTTTAAAATTGGAATTTAAATAGGAATTTCCTCTATGTCTATATGTGCCACATTTACTGTTTGAATGCCTTTGTTCATTTCATCAAATACTATATATTAGAAAATATAATTTCATAGCTGGCATAATAATTATTAATAATACAAATGAATAAAGCTAAGGGCATTTCTTTTTGGCTCTTTAAAATGTTAACACTATATTACATGTATAAATTCAGATTGGTAAAGGCCTCATAGTAAGACAATGGCTTTCCACGCATTATGATTGCAAATCACTCCGTAGAGTGATTTGAGTTTTTAATATGAATTCTAGTCAACATGCTTGGAGACAGTAAGGCGCTGACACCTTTAATGAGAATTTCATTAACTTCATTCATCAAAATGAGAGAGGAAGCAACATCTAATGACAGCAATTTGTTGTGTGTGGTTGGTGTAAGAAATTAGGCTATTTTGAGGATTGTGATGTTAGACTAGTTGTCAAAGTCCAATGGCTGCTAACTTGGCACGTAACTCATGTATTAAACTGAAGGATGTTTTAACCCAGGGTTAATGTGCTTTGTCATTTTGTTTCAGTTAATTTATCTGAATGACCAGAAAAATCCAGAAATTTAGTGTAACTAAACTGAATTCCTCAACAACAGGCCTAAAATAAAGATGTACTTTTTTATTGCTTATTTTGTTTAATTAGTTCATTAGGCTGCACAATAAGTATGTATTCCATTTATCATAACCTGATATAGATTATCATGTAAAAAAGAAGAGCAATTTTCCAAAAAAACAAGACAATTTTTTTCCATTAATTATGTATTCATGTATGTGTGTCCTGTTACATTAAGACATCACATTGTTACAAAAGCAGACTTTGCTCAGCAATGACTATTACCTTCCTTAACCTTATAAAAGTCCAGGCCTAGAGGGCCCTGATCTTCACCAGATGACCAGTCACCCTGCCAGTAATTTTAATCTATCATCAAATGAGCCATTGCAGCCAGTGGAGTCTGTTATGAGCTCAGCGTTTCCACAGAATTCCCAAAGTGCCACTGAATCAGTGATGGGGGAAGAGGTTGAGACTGTATTGGCTGCAACACCTGTCAACCTGTGATATCCCCTGATTTCTTTCTCCCATCTTTATTTTATTCTTTTCTCCCCTGTCCCTCTTAACCTTGATTCACTGGCACTCAGGTCACATTCCAGTGATGCATGAAGAAGCCCTTTAAAGCAGGACCAAAGTCTCTGGCCTTGGACTGTAAGGCAGCTTGCATTGAAGACTCTGTAAACGCGTTTTACTGTACGTTTCATTAATCTTTACTACACCGACATCTTATCAGTACTTGTACATCTAATTATGCAAGTTTTTGCCACCTGTCCATATTCCATAACTGCTTATTCAGGTACAGGATCGCGGTGAACCTGGAACCTGTCCCAGAATGGCTTATTTGTCCTGTGGGAAGCCAATGGGCGTAATTAGTGTCCATCTCTGTTGCAACTGATTAGTTGAAAAGACGTTGAATGTTCAATGTAAGGTGCTCAAAGTAAATTTAAGAATTTTCTTTTCTTTGCCTAAGATACGAAATTTCCACCACCAGTGAAACATTACCTTCTCTACCCATTTATCATGATTATTCTCATATTATTAATTAGTTTGTACATTAAGGTAACCATTTCATTAAGCATTCATTTCATTTTTTTCTATATGCTGACTGTGGAGCCTATTTTAGGAACTGTATGGCAAAATGTCATGCTAGGGGCAAATCAGAGATTCCAATTTACCTCCCAAGAGGACCTACGAACTTCACACACAGACCTGTCGTGAGAACTGAACATACAACTCTGGAAGTGTGAGACCACAGCGTGAGACACGCTAAGACAGCTCAGTGGATCAATAGATCTTATACACTGCCGCCCCCTCCATTTTCCAGAACCTTGTCTTGTGTATATACACAAAACGAGACTTCAGATCAATTATTGCTCAACAGGGAAATCCAGCGTGTTGACTTTTGTTGACTTTTGTTGTAGTATTTTTGTGTATGTTATCACAAACAACTTGTCAATAATAGATTTTAGGGAGTGATATCCCACTAAATTAAAAAATGAGTTTGGGGAACGATCACAGGAAAGATCAATTGAATATTAAGATTTCTTTCAGTTCTCTTTTCAGATCCCTTTAAATCTATAAAGATGTTTGCCTGTCTATGTCCTGTTTATCATATAACATTTCACTTCCTTTCTGTGTGAAAGCAGGGTTTAACGTCGGGTTTAATTTCTCAGTTGTTATTTTATTACATCCGATTTCTAGCAATGCAAAATAAGTTCAGTGTCTAATGTTTTCTCAGCTTTTGCTTAAACCTTTCATTGATGGATTCACGCTAAACTTCATATATTATATATATGAATTATATATATATATGAATTTTATATATATATATATTTATATATATATATAAATATAATTCATTTGTTTATTATTATTATTATTAATATATTATTATTGTTATTATTATTTTATTATTATTATTATTATTGTTTTCCCTTAGGGCGCACCTGAATGGATTTCTGGGTGTAGGCCTACTTGTGCGAATCAGTATTGGGTACTGGCCTTTAAAGCTGCGTTTTCATAGCGAACGACGTCAGAGAACGCAGTTATTGGTTTCGATAGCTGTCGATGCTGTCATTTGCACGTATTACAGCATACAATTTTACACAAAATGATATGTGCGACTGTGCAAATTACTTAACAGAAATCGAGCCACTCTAAATTATATCGTGTCAAATTCAGTAATGATTATTCCACGTTTAAATAATGACTAAAGCTCTGTAGTAGTGTGAATTGGTTAGAATTATGTCGCAAACGATCGTCTAGCTGTCAGCATTTGTATGGACACCGTGCTCCCGGCAGCATATCGCACAGCTGATGTCGCTTTAAGAGCTGCAGCGGCGACGCCGTTGTCCGGTCGTGCGAGACGCCCGCAGGGCTACGTAGGCTACAGAGTACAGGCTGCACTCCGCAAAGCGACGCGCACCGTACCTACCGAGCCAACTTTCTGCGGCCGACCGGTGCAGCCAACACGCACTTCGGGTTGCCTTCCCTCCTTTAACAACCCCCCCGGCTCTTTCCCAGGTTCATAATTACTTTCCTAATGAACATATGCCTTAGTGAGAAACACTGTATACAAGATATGAATTTTGATAAATCCCCTGTTAAGTTACAGTTATCGTTAAATATTCATCCATCCATTCATTTGTTTATTTGTTATTTTTGTTTACCTGTGTAAAAGCCACTCGATTTACTATCGTCGCGTGCACGTTGCCTCGTTATTTACAAACCACGCGCTCTTTCCTATGTGGTATTTTCTGTACCGATATTCTGACAAAACGTCGAATGCTAAATAACTCCCGTTACTTTACTTTATACATATTTTAATATATATTTTTAATTATCACTGTCAGCGTCTATTTTAAATCATACTGCTATTCATGCGTTACGTTTAAAAAGAAGTGTCAAAATTTAAATGAGGCGCAGTAGCCGAACGCACCGGAGCATGTTAAAGCAGTTGCTATTGTGCCTTTTATATTTGCATTCTGCATTTTAAATACGTTACTTATTACACCAAGGGACAGACATAATAGCTTGAGAGTATGTGCTGTGAACGTAATTCAGATGTGAGAACCAGCAATGCGATAAACAAGTTACTGGGTTTACCATAGGTGAATTACACCACAGATTACAATATTATTCAGCAAACAACGGAATTGTGACCTCTGTAATGGCAAGTACAGAAATTGCATCTGACTTAAGAGTGATCAAGCAAGGGAAACGAACCCATCAACTTTTATTTCCAGTTCCCCAGCAAAAGAACTCTGGAAACTTCTGAGTAATAAAGAGCTCTTGCGGTAGAAGCCAGTCTCTGATTAGCACATTTCAGCTGCACTTTAAATAGTGTATGATTACAGTTTTTACAGTTTGTATAACTGCTATGTGTAATCTCACCTCCAGGAGAGAGGGACCAAGGCAAAGTGCCCTATTGTTGTGACCAGTAATTTGTGTGCGGGGAATTAAAGTTAAAGGCTACAAGATGGTTACTGTTATTGTTTGGAAATTTTATTACCTGCACTGTGTGTGGTGAAAGCTTAGTAGCACTTGCGCACCATTGTGTCAATATTGTCTCTTCATTAAAGAAATTATGTTTTGAATGTGATTATTAGATTGTGAATTTGTTTTTTTTCTGGATTAGTCATGGAAAAACTAATTTGATCAAGGATCAGACTATTTTAATTAAATACATTGGGTGGCAACATCCTTGTTGCAACACCCAAGCAATGGGCAGTCCTCTGATGTTTAAGATATTCTGGCTTTTTTGCATTGAATGGAGAAAGAAGACAGCAGGGGATCAGCGAAATGGGAGCCGACAGTTCATTCCAAGCCAGGTGGGTTTGTTTATTCCAGGTTGCTCCCTTTGTTGTAACCCCGGGGACTAAAATGCTAGTGGGATTGCAGACTATTGACAAAAGGGCAGCTTCACGTTCTGCATTAGAGCAGCAGACCTTGCTGAATTACTTCTGAATCACTAAATTGCCTTGGTAACAGAAGTAATGCGTCCATATGGGGGGCTTCTTCCGGATAGTATGAATTGTTCTCGCAATAAGTTGAGTATTCAATTGAATTCATGTCGATAATGTTTTGTAATTAAGATAGGTGTGATTTATGAGACAGGGGCTGTAGTTAAGACAAATATATATATACTGACGTAGGTTGACACATACCCACCACCATGAAGTAAACATGACCTGCTTTGGGAAGTTAGGATGCCATCTTGTCAGTATGGTCACCCTGGCACATGTGATGTGTGTTGTGCCATAGCTTGGTTTTCTCTCTCCTTACAGAACATTTCCTGTTAGTGTTAGTTCACCAGGGTTCTTCTGTTTCATGCGCCCATCCCTTCATTTCTGGAACGTCTTGTCTAGTGTAGGGTTGTGGCAAACCTGAGGCCTTTCCCAAGAAGACTTCAATCAAAATTGAAAGGACTTCAATTTTTATTAGTTATATTTACCAAAAATGAATAATTATTTGATTATTATTAATATTTTTATATTTATATCAAGCTTAAACCTGGGGTGGCATGGTGGTGCATTGTTGTCCTCTGAGACCAGGGTTTGAGTCCATGTGTGTGGAGTTTGCATGTTCTCCCATGTCATCATTGGTTTTTTTCTGGGTAACCTGATCCCCCCCAGTCCAAAAATATGCTGAGGCTGACTGGAGTTACCAAAACACCTGTAGGTGTGAATGGCATGTGAGTGTGCTCTGTGATGGGTTGGCACCCCATTCCGGGTCGTTCCCTGCCTTGTACCTGTGGCCTTCAGGATAGGCTCCAGACCCCCCACAACCCTGTATAGGACAAGCTGTTTCAGAAAATGGATGGGTGGGTGGAAGCTTAAGTCCTACTCTTTAGGCAAAGGATCCCAGCTTTGAGAAACAAAATATTCAAGACAGAGAATTTAGTCAGAAGTCAAGAGCACAGTTCAGAACCAGAGGTTGATTAGCTGGTCCGATGCTGATTAATTACATTCTCTGAATATATGTAAAGTTGCTATGAGGGTGTGCAGGTAATGGTGGGAGAAGTAGCTTTCTGCTGCTACACTGAAGGAAATCCTGTGAGCAGAGCTGAACTCAGTGGGTCACACAGTGATTTCATACCTTCAGGATTGTGAATCTGATTACCAGCTGGGTGTGTGGACTTTGCATGTGTCTCCCCTTCTTTGTGTTGCTTTCCTGCAGATACACAGATTTTCTCCCACTGTTCAAGTTATAATTGTTTTTTTCCTTGTCATGGGCTAATGTGCCCGATGAATCCTGGGATAGGCTCCAGGCTCATCACAACCATATTTTGTATAAGTAGTTATGGAAAATTGTTTGATTTCCTTCACATGCAAAATTTTGCTCTTGGAGCAGAACTGATTACGCGAATAAGTTTGCAAATCAGCTCTTGCTTTGATGTAAATATGTGCATTTTTGATTCGTTCTTTGTTGTGGTTCTACTTAATCTTCTCAAGAGCCTTGCTTGACTCCCTCTGGCATGTGTGTGACATCGTTTTGACATCAGGAACAGGCGGTTCTTAACACCGAGTCGCCACAGTGGAAATCCCAGGGCTCACTTGCCAACTCAATTAATTCTGCCATCACACGAATACTCCCACTCGCTGTCTTCAAACTCCATGTCCTACTGGGCTTCTGGCAGTGTCGGTCGATGCAATGCTTCCAGAAAATGGCCAAAAGCTGAAGGTTAATGAGATTTTTATAAAGTGTCAGTCGCACAGTTTAAACTAAGAGGGAATTAAGATGCATGATAATTAAAATGAATTGACCTGTGAAATGAATGTGTCCCCTCCCCGATTGCAATTGATGTACATGATGGAAAAGATAGAAGAGACTGATCAAGGGGGGGGGGGCACCCATTGCAGAGATGGTGGTTGAAAGAATTAATCCTTTATCTTCAAGGTAGTTCTTTATTAGGGGTGGCTGGGAGTAAAAATGTGAGAGATTATGAATCAGGTGCACATTTTATTGCATGTCATCCATTGTTCTGTCAGCTCCATAAAAATTTAAATTTTATGCTTTTTAAAATACCTTAAACTAGGGGAAATTTTCCTAGAGGTGACCCTATTTTATGTTCCAGTGTTTCTGTGGTAGCTTGCCAACTTGGACTTTTTTTTAACTAATTTACTTGTTCATTTTATAACATGCCTGATAATAGACATCCAACTTGTACCATTATATGTTAATAAACAGAACGTGAAACATCCCCAATTTATTTTGCTAGCTTCACTAACCTTATTTACACGAAAAGACTCATGTAAGTTATTAAATCAGATGGTTTATCACTATTGAGAAAATAATCAGGAGAAGCAGTGAAAAGAACTTGGCAATCTGCAGTCACTAAGACAGAAAATGTAACTTATAATGTTACCTTGTGCACAATGGCAAAATGGTAACACATTTATCAAAAATTCACCGCTGGTTGGTATCTTGTAGCTACAGTAATGGGGACACTTCAATGTGATCCCTGCTAAAATGAAAAGCAGAGTTGAATTAAAATAGAAGTAGAAACAAGAAGCACTGGGTCCAGGGATGTGAGTGAAAACGTAAAGAATCCATCACCGAAAGGATACTGGTCAAGATCAAGCTGATCAAAATGAGTCCATTAAGTATAGTACCGTACGATGGTTAAAGGTAATTCCACAGAGTCGGAATTAGCAAATGTGTCCTGGTTTTAGTATTAAACGGGAGATTATCGTCCTCTGACTGCAAATGTCACATATATAAAAAACATTCCCAGGGATTAAGGTGCTGATGTCATGCATATTATTAGGCCATGTGACATGCTACCTTTATACCTCTTGTTTTTATGTATACGTTGTCATTATGGTGGGAGTCATAGCACAAAAAATTTGGTACAATATTATTTGGTACAATATGTGTACAATATTTAAAACATTTTCGAAATGTAATGGTTTGTAATGTATAGTAGTCAAAATATGTTGTCAAGGTAAGTATTTAATGAAAAACAGCATGCTTGTGGAATTTGCTAACTACTGCAGTGCATGATGGTTATGATTTTTGAGGCTACTTAAATTTCATCATCTGTGACTGCTGCAACTGGTGCAGGCAGGCCCTAGATTTAAATTTGGGGGGGGGGTACATGGTCCAGTTTTGCCCCAGGGCCCAGTTTACAGTTGTTCTGCTACCGCACCATGGTGTGGCTTAGCTGTGGAGGGGGATACCCTCTAGTGTTTAGGCAGATCTGTAAGACCACATTTATAAATATCCATGAAATATGGAGATGACAGTAAATATTCTTTCCTATGTCTTTTGAAGTTCTAGGTGTCGCCTTGCATCATCCGTACCCGTATATTTTACCTAAGATCTGGAGAATATAGATGAGATCTATGCCACTTTAAAATGCCTTTGAAAATGCATTAGGGTACCAGATAACAGAGGTATCTAAAATCATAATCGAATCTGCATGTTTTGGAAGAGGAGTAGAGACATGTGGAAACACCAAACAACTTAGAAAGCTGTTCTAATTATAATTAATTATCCAGATGGTCTCAATTGAACCTCGTTTGCCAATGCAACAAAACAGATTTAAAAGGTCTTAACTCTGTCGCTCTTTTCAGGACCATTGCAGTCATAGAGTTAAAAGCTGATATTAGAAGAAAAGCAGAGACAGACTGAAACTCTGGATGATGACAATAATTTGTTCCTACCTGAGCTGTTCAAGGCTCTAAAACTATATTTGAAAACTCCTTGTCATATTCTTGCCTTTAGGTTTTTATGTAATCTGTCTGGATGTATATTTCATGGGTCACATAGAGGAGACAAAAAAACTTCAGGTTTCTAACAGATCTGTTGTCAAAAACATGAGAAGTCATCCTTAAAGCTAACAAGAAGGCCTCAAGTCAACCCTTGAGGTGATTCTTCAGACCAGGGGTCTGCAACTCTGATCCCGGAAAGCTGCTATCCAGTAAGTTTTCTATCCTGCCTGGCTTCTGATGAACTGTTCATGGTATTTACCTGAGAACAGATGTGGCTCATCAGAAGTCAGGCAGGATAAAAAACTTACTGGACAGCAGCTCTCCAGGGCCGGAGTCGGAGATCCCTGTTCTAGACAAAAGAGGGTTCTACCTGGTACTTTGTTCGGGCACCTAATAAAGTGGCCATTGTTCTAGTTAGGATGTGCCTCTGTTCTAGCGTATTAGGCCAAAGATTTAGGAACTGAAGTATGTGCTTTGATATCCTACTTGGTACAAGGTTAGTTACACTGACTATGGATGTTGCTAAAGTATTGGATTAAGTCAATGCTGATATGTGTCTGGGTACATAGAAGAAAGGCATAATCAAAAAACAGCAGGCTTTAGAAAAACATGCTACAAACTAGCAATGTACAGATGCCAGCGTTTGAAAGTTACACACCATTATAAAGTTTGTAAGTATAATAAGCAGCGTTGGGAAAGCTGTTTTTAAACAGTTGCTTTTCAAGCTATAAGCTACTTATAATTAAAAGTAACTAAGCTACAGCCAAGCTACTGTTTTCATGTAGTTAGCTACACTACAAGCTACAGAGAATAAGTAGCTAACTACATTGAAGCTATTTTGTCTGGTAATACTTAATATTTGTGCTGTAGGGTACTCTTAAAGACAATTTAATTTTAAAACTGTAAACATGATGTTAAATGTTGAAATGAAAATCTATATTTTTTAACAATTTAATGTCAAATCAGAATAAGGTTTTTCAAAAGTCTCTGTATTTGGTGTAAACCAAGAATACTTCACAATTGCTGTCTGAAAATTATAAGGATTACCACAAAAAAAGAGATTTTAATGATCTGTCCAAGAACCAAATTGCTCCAACCCTTTAACGTCCATCTCCAGAGTATTCAAGCAAAAGACACCAATCAGAAACACCTGGTAGCTGCCGCATAATTGCCGCATAATTTGTGGTCTCGGAACGGTCGTGTAGTCGATTAGTCATAAGTCGCATTGGTTGTAAGTCGATGACGACTTGTAGTATTTCTTTTAACGATGTAGCATTTTACCGCGCTGCATTGATATTTGTTAAAAACAAAGTTACAGGAAAAGTTACCGTGTTTTAAAAGTAGCTGTGCTACTGATAAGCTACTGAAAAAAGTAGTTAAGTTAGTAGCGTTGCTAATTTTAGTTAGCTACTCCCTAACACTGATAATAGATTAAACCTGTGTTATTATTGGCTGACAGAAGCTAGTACTGTGTTTAAGGACATAACACAGTGCCAGTTCTCTGGCATTACACTGGTGAGTAAGGTTCTATACAGTAGCTTCATACGCACCCTGACTATGTACCTTAGAGTGTTGAAGCTGTTGTGTTTGACATACTGAAGGCGCATGACACACTGAAGCTAGGAGCAAAATGCAGTGCAGTGTTGTGCTCTGCGAAATCATTAATCTGAGTCAAACATAAAATGCAGTGGTAAGTGAAGTGGTGCCTATTCCCATTCGGTGTTGATCTTTGGTACAGCCGAGTGGCGTAAAGATCCTACGGGCCCTGGGTGGTGGACCAGGAGGCAGCTGCACACCGTTAATGAAACACTGCGTGAGCAATTGGACTTGGGGCTGAGATTGTGCGGCGCCCGCTGCTCCCCGCGTCAGCCGAGGCACGATGACCCCAGGGCGCTCACATCTATTAATGTTCCTTGGTTTTATCTCAAGCCCTGTTATCTTCCCCCTGCTCCGCCACAGGGGAAGTGAGAGTTCAAGTATGAGTTCTGTGCATTTTTATGTTTCATTTCTGATGCTCTGTATTAAATGAAAAAAGTAGAACCACTACAACTTTAGAGTATGGTGGAAAAAAATGGAAAGAAGCAAAGAATCAGATGTTCAATGGCAAATTTTATTAATCTCAAATTTTGTTAATTGCCTCGAAATTCTATAGGCATTGAAATGAAGTTTCTGCTTCTTCTTCCTTTTGTATTTGCCTGCCCAACCACAGCAAGTCATTGCAACACTTTAGCTAATTTCAGTGCTTCTTTTCCGCTTAGAGGTGATGCCTGTTCACTCAGAAGATTGCCGGTTGCTAGGTTCACAGATGTCAAATTAATATGCTTGGTATGCTGCATCAGTAACTACAGTAGGAAACATATTTTGTTCCTGAACCTGAGTAGTTCTGGGCTGAACAGAGAAATGTAGTTACGGTTTGGTGTAATTGACTGGGTCCCCAAATGACCAATACAATCTATTCCAGAACCATTGTCTAAAATATAATGTTCTATTTGCACTGGAAGGTATCAGAATTGGACTCAACCCATTTCACAAAGTTAGAGTCCAATAGGATAACAAAAGTAATTTTGTGGGAAAAGCAGATTCTGAAGTATTATCTGGGGATGCCCTTACATGTTTTGGTACATGTTACATGTTTTGGTAATGAAATGTTGCCTTTCTCCACACAGATTTTGAATGTCTCATTTGGAAACTGAACAAACACTTCGAAAATGACCAATACGGCCCAGGATGAAAACCTTGCACTCAGTCACAAGCTTACGTACTACCTAAGTGATCATATTTCATACATTAATCGTGGCCTTGTGATTCCCACATATTTGTAATGATAGAGGTCTGATCAGGGCAAGTAGGTGTATTTTAATACATATGGTAACACATGCTTTCATAGTGTTTTAATGTCTTCCCAATACCGTCAGTGTATGACACGGCATAATACAAAATTACATAATTTCCGTCACCCTTATTGTGGTTCTGATCCACACAATCATGCAGTTTCTGTGGCAATAATTCATTTTATCCATCCCATCTCTTGTACTATATGTGTGTTTTTATTACCAAACAGTGGCAGCTATGTTTTTAAGTTCAACATATTACAGTATGTTCCTGTTACATATTATGCTTGTATTCAACATAACATGCTTGTTTTGCTACAATATGAAATATCCTTTGCTTCGCCACTAATTCGGGAAGCCGGTTTGTGCTTTACTTTCTCTTTTACTCTGAAATAGCTAAGCGTTTTTTAATTAAATCGGCCCTTGTACAGCGCCGCTGGACTCACTGGTGCCAGTGCATTCGTGTGGGAACCAAACATGGTACTGAATTACTTGTCTCAGTCACGGGGTCCAAAAAGGCTTTATAATGGATTAGTTTAGCCACTACTGAGGATTGAAAGCTACAGATTAGTTAAAATGCCAGTCTGTCTGAGTTACAGATGGGATGTGTACTTTTTAATTTTATGCACCGTTCCCTGTGTACTCTGGAGACTTTATATATACCCACGCTTATTCATGCCTCTTGAGTAAATTTAATTAGGGTCAACTCTGCATTCTGGTTAATCACAGGCAGTGGGTGTACTTTAAAATCATAATGCAGAACTGTAGTTACTTTGCCTTAAGGCTTTTCATCGTCGCATTGTTTATTATAGAACTACCTCCCAAACGAAGGGGAAGGAGTCAGCAGATGGGCAGTGAAATTACACACTGCCTAAACTGAAAGCTTTTTCCCTTTTGCAACCTAATGCTGTAATTCATAGAACTTGTGAAAACAAGATGCTGTGTATTTATGCTTTGGATGAGCTACAGTTATAAACCTTGGTGGCACTGGGAGAGACAGCCAGGTGACCGTGATTATATGAGGCTGTCTATGTCACACACCATGAATCCTGTAGGTGCAGCCTTGTGTGTTTTTCTGTAACCTGGGCTGGGTTTGAGGCCTAAAAGATTCTAGACTGCTGCTTAGGGTTTTCGAAAAGAAAAGAAAAGAAAAAAAAGAAAAATTCAGGGTGGGGACAGGATAGTATAGAATATCTTTATTGTCATTGTACATGTACAAAGAAATTCTTTGTGCTTTCTCACCAGTGCAGCATATTGTTCAAAAATGAATATTAATTTATAATTCATTGATTGACTGATTGATTGGTTGAAAAATGAAAAGTAATAATATACAATATCGATGCATAGGCAGTTTTACCAGCAGTGCAATTGCACCTCCTACTCATCCGAAGAAAATGCCATTTGAACATGTTAAGTTCAATAAAATGAAATTATATCGTAAAGTTACATATAATTGAAAAAGTGCCTTTTATGTCTGTCATATTAGTGTGGAATAATAATTTATTGTAAATGTATTCACTGTAATTTTTTAACAAATTTATTTGAAGGGCTGAGTGTCCCATTACTGAGGGTACTCCCACCCCTGGGTGAGCAACTGGCCCTCGATAAGTCAAACCCTGCATCCCCCCGGGAGAGAAGCCTAGAGTCGCCTTTTTAAAGCTAAATAATGATTCACAGTGCAGTAGTGCAATGATGTATTCTTTTTAGCAACTGTATACGTGACAGTATAGATAGGGAGAAGCCCCAGGGTGAATTTGATTGTAATGCTGGGTCTTCATCTCTGTTACTTGTAACCCAATTTATACATATTGCAGGGAAGAAGAAACTGGTTGAACTAATCCACAAGCAGAACCCCAGTGAGCCTCCCACAAGGCTGCCGTTCCATTCTCCTTCTCTCAGGTATATTAAGGTTCCTGTTTTTAAAAATTAATGGCATCAGCATTTTTGTCCCCCTCTAAGATGCTGTTATAAGTTTCCATGGTTTGGATGGTGTGGTGACTTGCTGGGCAGCACTGTTGCCTCTTACTTTCTGAGTTTGGGGTTTCAAGTCCTCCCCCTGCTTAATGTGTGGGGGGGGGGGGTTTCATGTCCTGCTTGTGTTGTGTACAGTTACCGCCAGGGACTCTGGCTTCCTCCTGCAGTCTGAAGATATGCCGTTAGGTAACTTGGTATCTCTAAATCAGGCAAAGTGTGAGAGTGCTCTCTGTGATGGACAGCCACGCTGTCGAAGGTGTTCTCTACCTTGTGCCCTTTGCTGATAAGTTCCAGTGCCCTTCGCCCTGTGACTCAGCATCGGATAGACGATCGGAAGGTAAGACAGATGGATGGAAGCGTTAAAGGCTAAATGAAACATTTTAAAAGAAGATGAAGATTGAAAGTGATCCTTCCCATCTGATATTACCTGCTATTGTTTTTCTTTCAAAGTCATCTTGTAGTTAACAAATATTTTTTTCTTGCTATTACTTTTAATTACATGACTAACTGAATTATTCCTTATTCATTAACTTGCCTTATACTGAGACGTTTTATATGGTTATACCTATTGCATATTTTCCTGGAAATACAATGAGTTACTCATTTTTTTTTCCAATCTGTAAACTTCTGTTCACCATAGTTTAATTTCCCAAACTTTCATGATTCAACATAGTTTTAACCATCATCATAGCAATTTTCATTTGGCAATATTAAAAACATGCTAATGTGATTCAGAGCTGGCAAATTGTCCATAGGAGTAACTGTGTGCGTGAATGGTGCGTCAGTGTGCCCTGCAATGGGTCGGCGCCCCATCCTGGGTCATTCCCTGCCTTGTGGCTGAACACTCCAGGATAGGCTCTGGACCCCCTTCAACCCAGCAAATGACAAGCTGGTACAGAAAATGGATGGATAGGTGTCTGTATTTTCTAAGTGTAACTCAACAATTGATCCAAAGCCCCCGCCTTACCTTTTATATTAAATATTCTTTAAATGCCTGAACTCGTATGATGCTTTTGTCGTATAACTAAAAATATATATATGTATATATATATTTTAATGTATAAAAAAAGGAATATATATATATATATATTCATTTTTAATTTTCCCTTCATCCTGATTTAAGGAAAAATATCACACTGCAGTATAGTTTTAGAAAAATGTATCTACATCTGTTCAGATACAGGGTACTTCGCTTGATTTTATTCTTTCAGTATAAGACAGACTTTTAATGTTTCATGTTTGACAGCAGCAATATTATGAGATTCATCTTGCCTTGCATTTATTGATTTAAATCTGGTGAATAGGACCAGATTATTGCAAAGGTAGCTGGTAGCCAGCAGAACACAGGACCTGAGTAACTGAGGAATAGAGAGACTGAAACGGATGCTTCCACACAGGTGTAGTTCCAAACCTAATTAAGCAAGTAATATCCCACCACCCCAGCTTAGGATGATGTATGACAATGCTGGGCTAAGCCTCTTTCCCATTGTTTTAAATGAATGGCTGTAAAAAAAAAAATATCCATGACCATACAGGTAGGGGTGCTTTTTTTGGGGGCAGATTCAGGAGCTTTACTACGGAAGAGTATTACTGCCACGACATAATAAAAAAAATATTTTCACTATCACGTTATAACGTGAAAATATTACATTATAACGTGATAACGTGAAATAAGGTTTTCACGTTTTAACATGATACGATTTCACGTTATAACGTGATGTTTTCAGATGTTTTCACGTTAAAACGTGATCTTTTCACGTTATAAAATGAAAGTGGGAATATTTTTTTTATTATGTCATGGCAGTAATTTCCTCACTTTACATTTACATCTACAGCATTTAGTAGACGCTCTTATCCAGAGTGACTTCCAAGTTACGAAGTTATGTTGGAACTTCAGTTATGAAGACTGTCCGACTTGCTTTAACTTAATGCTTAGGTGCAGTGACTAAGGCGACATTATCATGGGTGTCTGAGAGAAAGACTAGAAGATACTATGGACAGAGACACACATTTTTTCAAGTATGATGTCCATGCCTTAGTTTCAGGTAGAAGGCAAAACAGACCAGCAGCTGTGAATGAGCCTATTATACATGTCAGCCTTAACCATCAAAATACAGTTCTATTAAGTATAGTCTATGGAGAACTAATTGTGCTAAGTGGACACTGGTTTGTGTTGTATTGTGTAATCGTGTAAAAAGGTACTTTTCCAAGTAAAATGGAGAAAAGAACAGAGACTGTAGAATATTGAGCAGTGGTAAAAGGTCACATGGTCAGATGAGTCACCGTTCACTATGTTCTCTGAAGGCAGAGGAGTCTGGTACAGGTTAGAATAAGCCTTGAGTGCTTATTTTCTGTAGCGGTGGGTTCTGGCAGCTCTGTAGCATTTCCCAGGTATGGTGTCCGGTTCCTTCAATTCCTTAGAGGGCAAGATAAATTCCAATAAATGTGAGGCCATTCTGACTGATCCGGCGGTGAAGGATTTCTTTCCTGATGACATTTTTATATTTTGGGATGACAATGCCCGTATCCACAGGGATTGGCTGGTCGCGGAATTGTTTGAAGAGCCTGAAAATGGTATTACCCTTATGCTGCGGCCAGCCCAGTTATCAGATCTCCGGCCAGATGAACACAAATGGAGATGCCAGAGAGGGACCTTAGACCTCCAATGTCAACAGAACATGTGGTTCTTGTGCAAAAATGGAACATCATTCTTCCAGTGGAGCTCCAGACACCTAGAATCTATGTCAAGGTGCCCTTAAACCATTTTGGCAGCTCACGCTGGACAGATGCCCTATTAATGGCTTTGTTTCCTTTCTTTTTGTGTATATATTTATAGTCGCAAAAAGGAGAAACAAGGTTTGCCGTGCTATTGGTGAACCTAACTGTAGGCCACGTGCTACAGTTGTGCCTAACTTAAAATTACAGTTCATTAAGGGAATACATTTATTAGTCTGTACTACTGTGCCACAGTTTTTCCCTACAGTACATTGAAAGTAAGCTAATTGTTTATGCATGTTTATATATGTTAGTGCATCAGGAATGATGGTGCTAATGAATGTTGAGAACTCGGGATGACAAACAGTAATGGACTGACCCATTTATCTGGGATTGACGCTGAGAATGTACAGTAAAGTCTGAAAGGTGAAAAGACAGACAAGAAACCCCCCAGAACTGATTGAACAAATCAGATATGAGACAGTAGAGATTCTCTCATGTCTGAATTACATTCATTAACACTCGGTTGGTGATATGAGTCGGGTCCATTTAAAAAACTTAACCTGTGTTCAGTTATTTTTTTAATACCTAAGCAAAATGCATGTTTAATGAGAATTGTCTATTCTCAGCCAATTTTCAGTGCAAATTATGGGCTGTCTTAGTCACTGGTTCATTTTGTAGACCAGAGTTTAATCCTAGTCCCATGGAACTTCATAGCTAAACTCACTCTTGCTCAAAACTAATGTAATTGATTAATATAATTAGACATTATTGAGCTGTTGGGAAATATTAAAAGTACCAAATTCTTTGAAACTGAGACACACTAATACTCAACCTTATTTCATATTTTTATTACAAAGTGTTTTTTTCCAAACAAGATTTGGTTCATTTGTTTTAAGCAGAGCAAGCTGTAGAAATTGCCTTTAGGCTATTCAGAAACGATTACTTAACGGTCGTCTAAATGATTAGAAACTCAAGTCCAACAAAAAACAGGGTGTAGAACAATGTCACAATTTAATCAATTGGTCTGTTAAGCTCTATTAATTAAGAGCTCATTTGTAAGAAAGATCAGCATATACTCATGGGGTTGTCAAGTGATATTCTGGGGATTGATTTTTGTGTTTGTCTCTGTTTTTATGATGTTTTACCCCCTTGGTTCTATCCTGTTCGCTCTGTGGCACTTACTGGTCGTTGCAGAGCTCCTACAGTATGTGGCAGGATTGTGGTCTCTACCCTAATTGGTCTATTAAGCTGCCCTTGGCAATTTGTATCACCTGTAAGATGGGAACCGAAGCACACCACAGGGGAGGAAGTGGGGAGGCTGTGGACTAGGAGGGGAGACCCCGTGTCTCTCCATGAGTGAACGGAGAGTTTTTGTGCACGGGTCTTTTATGAGGACAAAGTGGCTGTTTGGAGTTAACCAATGATTTTGTATGGGAAATGAGGGGATGTAAGAACTTAGCCCTGTATACAGGTATAATATGCTATGCTGTGTTAGTTGCCCACATTTTGGGACCTGTGAGAGGACGAGGGGGGTAGTGCGAGGGGAGTTTGTACAGTAGGTGGATGCAAACTGCGATTAGTGTGGGGCTGC
>JAODKC010000111.1:99624-117267 GCA_026777985.1 Mormyrops attenuatus
CCCCCCCCCCCCCCCCCCCCCCCCCCCCCCCCCCCCCCCCCCCCCCCCCCCCCCCCCCCCCCCCCCCCCCCGCGCAAAGGGAGTGTGTGGGTGGATGCAAAACTGTGATTAGTGCAGGGCTGCTGTGAAAGCTGTGCCAAGCAGAAGAATGACTAAGGATTTTCGATGGCCAGTAGTTAATGGGGGATTCATTGATAGAATTGTGGTGTTTTTTGTGTATTTGGTCAGTGACATTGTTGCATTACAGTTAAGGTTTGGTTTCTTTTTCCTATTTCCCTTCCGTTCCCAGGATGTCTGTTGCTCTTGTTTTAGCGCATTGTCTAGGTAGAATTAAGGTTATCAGAGGGTAAGACAATTATCTGGTTAATCGTGTTTTATTTAGATGCAATTGCTGCTGTTAAATTGAGGTGGATATCAAATTGGTATGGGGTTTAAAACACATCGGAGTGCGGAGGGACACCTTCATTGCTTGTACTGTACACCTCCCTACAACTGAGCCTGCATGATTAGTACTATTTCCCATACTGAGTTGGGAAGATCTATGCCCAATGTGATTGTTGATATTGAAGGATGGCATGTAATAAAGCCTTTATTGTGAAGAATCATAAATTTCCTGTTGCCTGTCTAAATGCAGAGGATCATTATCATGGGGGTGGGATGATTAATTCCTCCTTAGGGGGTTGGTACTGGATTTGTGTGGATATTGATTTGACACAAGCCTGACGGGATCTATGGACCAAGGTTAAACGACCATTTTTTCCGGCCAATCTACGTTAAAATCCTCTTTTTCCCTGAGCACCACTAAGTTCAAGAATGCTATGAGAAGATGAGTTTTAGAAGTTCCCCGTAGGTCTTTTGTATGGCTTCCCACAAAACCTTCTGTTCTGCCTTTCTACTACATAGACGAGGCTTTGTATCAGACTGTGGTCTGCCATCTGCTAAAATCTGTAGCTTTTCACTGTGTTACTGAGTAAAAATGACATCACTGCAATTTCCAGCTGTCCCTAGATCACACAGTGCTATTAATTCTTTTCCTGCCCCGAAATCCACCTTTTTAGCTAAATATAGTTTCTGAATGTTAGACAGTGAAGCCCCATCTTTTTGGTGTGCTTTTTGAGGCATAAAATCCATATTTAATCTGTAATAGTCAACATTTCTTCTTTATCAGATGTATTAGGAGAATTTGGGACCCTGTGGATGGAAGCTGTCGGTTTCCTCTGATATGTGGCGATCAGTTGAGGTTGACAGGAAACATGCAGCCTGTTTCTGATAATGTAGCTTCTGGGGGAATGAGCCCATTGCGGGAGCCTTCAAACTGAAGACTCATTGTTTTTTGATGCATCACTTAACGATGCAAAAGCGAAAACAAATGTCAGGTTTGAGAATGATTTTCATTTAGATATGAGAAGCTTTGTTAACTCAGCTGTTTAAATGTCAACAGCATCAGCTGTATATTGCCATTTGCAAATTCCATTTTCCAGGGACAAGCAGAATGCAAAGTAATTGTTTTGTTATTACTGCACAGTCATTATTGCATTATGTTATTGCTTTTGGGTATTTTTGGGTATTTATATTTGTCTTTTGTGCTCTTGTGCCTGACAGAGGTGTGGCTAAAGGGTGTGGCAGCCTTAAGCCTAATCACCTCACAGCTGCTGCCTGTTCCGAGATGTGGGAGAAGAAAGCAGAGAGGAGGGGTCACTAGCTGAATGTTGTTAGATATGACATTCTGGGTTTTTGTTCATCGTTTGACCAACACAATAAGGTTTTAAAGTACCTTTGATATTTCTTTTGTTTTGTTAGGTTGTCATTAGGTTTATTCAGAGTAGTTAGGATCTGGAAGACTTTTCAGTAACACTTTACATGAGGGAGGACAGATAATGCAATATTATGCTATTAATTAAATATTAATTAACCACAGAGTAAGTCTTACTTACATACCGATCTTTGGTCATTAATGAATCATGACATCTTTTACCTCAAACAATAACTGTATTTATTACTATATCTGTTAAATTATGTAAATCTTTGTGAAGTACTATCTGAAGTAGCTATTATATTTGTTCATGACTTGTACTTCAGTAGTAACTGAGTTACTATTAAGTATTTGTGCCCACTAAAGTAAAGTGTTAGCAACTTCTCTTTATTCGAGGGGACATGAACCATAGTAGTACACACTTACTTAATGCATTAATTAACCAGTAACTGTTTAACTACTAATCCCATGTTCATTCATCATTAATCAATCAATCAATTTTGTTAATTTTGCTGTGACCAACCTCAAGGGTTAGGTTTGCTTTTAGAGAAGCACACACAAGAAGAATTTTTAAGAGTTTCTCAAAATCCGGGAGCAGAAGGTGATCCTTCTCTTGTAAATTGGTTTTATGAGTTATCTGAAATTATCAATAATACAGAGAAATGAGATTTACTTGTCAATCTCTTTCTAAATGCTTTTCACAAGGCTTCTCCTTCCAATGATTTGCATGCATCCATATTCTTTCTGTCCTCTTACATAAACCAAGGCTTTCTGCTAAGTCAATCAGCAGTATTTCATTCTGTTAAGTATCTATACATACATCCCTCACCCGTAACTGCTAACTGGGCCGGCCCTGGGTGTTGTGGCACCCTAGGTGAGATTCTGCTATATTAAAACCATTTCAGTAGCATGAGGTATCTGGCCAACTGTCTATTTAATATTGAAATATTGCTTCTAGTGTAAATAAATACAGTATAATGTAAAAGAATGCAACAAGAGGTATTTCTAATTATTTTTTTCACCTGCTCTTTTGCGCCCCCTAATGAAAGGACGTCCTAGGCGATCGCTTATATAGCCTATAGGGCAGACTGGCCCTGAATGCTAATGTCAGTACAGAGTTCCTGTGAACTTGGAGCTTGTCCCAGAAAGTAGCGCTCACAAGGCAGGGGGTGCACACTGTGGGGATCCTTTTACCAAACCGCATTCTTTCAGCCTGCAGCATAAAGCTGAGATACCTGGAGAAAATCTGTGCAAATATGGACAGAATTTAGCACTCCGTCATGGTGAGACTACCATGGTAAACCGTGAGCCATCATTATACCCTTTCGTGCATATAGATCCGAGTGATCAGAGTAGTTTCAGCTTTTACAATAACAACTGTTATTGTAAAAGCTGTTGTCTTGCAAACAGTCACATGATAAAGAAAAGGGGGATAAACTTACATTTCACATCTTACTTTGGCATTAGTATGTCACATTTGATTTTTGGGGTTTCTGATTAAGAATCTAAAGGGCCCGTGTCTTTAATTGAAATAGCAGTGGGTTATGTAAACACACCTCAGATGTCACTGTTATTTTAACACTGCTAGAGATTTGTGTCAAAGCTGGTTATTAGGAGCATTCTGCATCTCACCAAGCTGAGTCCATGCATCCAGATGCACCATGTTGTTCATGGCAACAAATAGCCCAGCAAAAGCAAAAAAAAACAAGATATACATTGACTCCTGTCATTTTTGGCTGGGGTATCATAAGTCACCTTGGATACAGGCAAGGGCACCCGTTTGGTGCCGTCGGGGCCAAATCCGCCTCATACCCCCCATCACCCTAAAGAAGTACAATATTGGCCGGGACCTGTCCCTACCATCTATGCCCAAATCTGCGCCCTTGGATAGAGGTGACCTCTGTAAAAAATAATGTGCTATCTAATTACAGATCCCTGGAGGACATGTTTGCCCCCCCCCCCCCCATCCATTTCATAATAATGGACTGTAAGTGTTCATACGTACAAATGATTTCGGGCTTCAAATGGGTGGGGGATATTTAGCGTGATTATAAGCCACTAACCTCTGTGAAAATTCAGTTCAAGCTGACATCTGGAACATTGCTGTATAACAACACGAGTTTATTTGTAAATTGCAAATTCATTAGCTGATTCCTTTAGCCAGAAGAGAGTGTTATTTCGGGCAGCTATACACTATGAGGAGCAGTTCATACAGCAACACAGGGGTGTAATGGAACGACTATTCCTGGGACTTGAAGTGACACCCTTCACACAAATCTGTCTCCCTAATCACCACCTTTGCATGCCAGCTATTTTTTCCCCATGGTTTTTACACGGTCACTTAAAGCAGAATTGTAATTTGTAACATGAGCATGTAAATTCTATAGGGTAGTATGCATCAAAAAATCTCTGCTTGGTAAATGTATGAACTAGACATCATGTTTTAGTTGCTCAATTATTTTAAGTCTTTTGATTAAAAGTTCATACATCTGTATTTGTATTTTGTCAGATAGGTCAGCTAATGATTGGCAGGGTCCACTTTCACAGCCTCAGTCGTCCTATCTGTGATTCTGAGCACTTCCCTCAACATGAACATTAGCAAAGTCAGCGCTGTGCCTTGTGTTTTGTTTTCCAGCTGCTAAAGTGATCTTTAATCCATTTTTTGATAATAGCATGCACATTTTGATGGAAGTGTGCTCTTCCTTGTAGATTAGTGATTAGGGTGATATTTTTTATCTCTGCGTTACATGTGACGGCACACATCGATATGTGCCGTTTCACAGCACACGCATTCCAAGACCTCTTCCGTCAAAGTGCTCCTTCTCTGTGTTGCGCAGATTCTGCCGTGTCCATTATCCTATTAACCCCCTCACTCCTTCTGCTACCGCACTGCATGACGGCCAAGGTAAGAAGGACATTTCTAAATTATATTTGCTCATATTATTTTCTGCCTCAGAAAAAGATTATTATTTATGGATTTCTGTTCCCTGATTTTGTCACTCTGGCTTACAGGAGTTTATTTGAAAAATAAATCCGGATACAGATAGCAGAGGAGACCGTCAAACTGCCCGTGTGTCCTTGTTACAGCGCTGCCTTCTGTAGGACTGGAATAGAATGGGAGTCATGAGCTAAGTTACAGCACCTGGTTCTGTTTCCCGCAGTCAGCTGGAAGATGTACTGGCTGATGATGATGTCATATGGAGCATGTGAAGCACGGTGCTGCACTTGTCTCCACAGCCCCTGGGGTCTGGGGGCTAGTGTGCGGCACATAGTAAGGGGGAAATAGCACCAGGCCGTCATACGGCATGGATCACCTTACAAAGCCTGCATTCGGAATCCATCCTTAAAAACCCAGATTGGCCCAGTTGTCACCACTATCGCCTATAACAGTGTTGTTATGGTTTCGGATCGGGCATAACCATCTGCTGGTGTGGGAGTGAGTAATTGAAGCTACGCAAGGAAGTGTTAGGATGGATCGTGGTGTTTATTATAATGATCAGGCATGCAGATGAAGGACCTGCCGTCCCTGAACACCTGCCTGTTTGCCCAAACTATTTAATGTGAACTTTTGTGTGCTTTAAAGGAAGCCCTCTATGTATAAATTTAAGTTAGAAAACAATAATCAGTCACATAAGTTGCCTTGGATATGTATTCTTTTCATTCATAGTTTTTATCAGTTTTTAACTTTTGCAGAGGGTTGTTGATAAGTATCCAGATCAGGTAATGCAAGAGGGTGACTGCAGTATGCAGTCTGCAGTATGAGTGCACTACGTTAATGGTCGAGTAGTACACTTCTAATGAAATTCAGTATATACTGAGTAAATATGCAATTTTGGATGCCCCCATTGTCCCCCTACCCACTACAGCCAGCCCCCCCATAACGTCACTTCTTGTTGTCACATTTGAGCAAAAATACAAATTAGTAAATAGTTCAGTTTGCATTCAGTGTTTCTTTAAATAGCTCAATGGCTCCAACAAGGATTGTGGGTTTAATTCCCCCCCCAGGCTCCACGTGTGTTGAGTTTGCATGTTCTCCCTCTGTCGATTGCGTTTCCCCCAGGAATTCAGTTTCCTCCCACGATTTTAAGACATATAGCTAAATAAATGGTGTCTCTGAATTGTGCATTGAGTGTCAGTGTATTATACCATCCTGGGTGTCCCCTACCTTGTGTCTTATGCTTCCTGCGATAGGGTTCAGGCTTCTGTGACCCTGTACTGAATAAAGAGTTAGATGATGGATGGATGGATGAATGGTTGAGCAGCACTTACAATTGCCACGGCATGGCATCATGTTATAGGTAATGGTTATTATTGTTAATTATGATTAATGGCTTTTATTCCATTGAACGCTAGGAGTGAGCCTCAAAGAAACCTTATTAACAGAGTGCCTTGGAGAAACTGGGCAGGGGACGCTTTAATTTCTGCCAGGAAGCAGGTGTAATGGAAAGTGTTTGTCAAGCAGGATACTGAAGTACATAGTCACTGTCCTCAGCACTGAGCAGGAATCCGCCTGAAAAGAGCATCCCTGGGGTGAAAATAGTAGGGCATCTCGTAAGGGTAAAATTTTTTCTAAGCAATTTTTCATTATTTTACAGAATTCTGTATTTTTCTGTTCTGTTTCTGTTCCGTTCTCCTGTATTTCGTGCATTCAGACTCGTCTGTGTTTCATCGACCGTTGTGTTGACATTAAGCTCGCCCATCTCAAAATGGCAGAGGAAAGGACTGCATTAATATTCTGTCTGTGGCGCCTGATTTCCTTTCTCTACTACCCTTTTACCTTTGCCCGAGTTTGCCTCCCGCAGTTGCTGTGCATCCGGCATGGCATCCCGAGGCTGCATCGATCCCCTCGCTTTTTCTTCGCACATGTCAATATTTATACTCCCCATCGCTTTTGCTGTTCTCCCCTTACTCCCTCTCTCTTCTCTCCTTTTTCCTTTGTCTTCTCCACATGGAAGCCTTCTTTGGGACTGGGGGAGGGATACAGTGTTTCTGCAACAGCTGTTGTATATATTCTCGTGGAAATATGAAGGTTATTTCTCACTACGTCTTGCTACCTTTTTCCACTGTCACACCGTCATTCTGTAGAGACCCCTCTCATCTTGGGTCTGCTAACAAATTGGCTGACCCTCTTCACATCTTCTTGGCCCCTCCAAACAGCAAAGCTTTTATTTTGGCCTAGTTTTCAAGCTATAATATGCTGTCTTTCTGGCATCCATAATACCTGAGTCATATTTACTCGCGAGTCCCCATTTGTTTTGGAATGCAATTTTATGTTTGAGAAGAGCAAGGATGCCATTAAATGTTTGGCTTAGGATTTTATTTCTGCTTATATTGATGTCTCAGTTTATTTTATTATGGACTAAGAACACAGTTTAGTGTGCCTTAGTCACGAAAGCATTAAATTAACAGTATAAAATATGGAATATTTTTTGAAGCAGAGAAAATGCCGGGTTTATTTTTTTCAGCCTAACAGAGAAACTGGCATGAATTGATCAAGAGGATACACAAGACAGAGGCTAAGAATTCAGCATATAATTCCCCAGGTAATGATAGGAGCAGCCAGCCAAAACAATGCGAGACAGGGAAACAAATCAAATGTGTATCAGGGCAACCACCTATTCACAGCAAAGACCCAGCAGTTATGGGCGCCGCAATCGAGACCCCCTCCTAAGGCGGCTTTCTTGGACAGTGTACCTGCTTAGGGTCACCGGGGAAACAAGCACCTCCTTAGCAACCCTTCAAACTGGGTTCACGCTCAAAATCCGAGAGCAGGGATGAAACCTGTTAATTGCATCACAGTCATAATGCAGTATCGCCTAATTACGTCATACCTCTGATTAGATTGCGAATATTTAGACTCATGAAGGGCGGCAGGGTGATGGTGTGGTTAGCTGAAACCCCTGGAGACCTAGGCTCAATTCCCCACCCTGGATCTATGCGTGTGGAGTTTGCATGTTCTCCCCGTGTCATCATGGGGTTTCCTCTGGGTTTTCAAGTTTCCCCCCACAGTCCAAAAGCATGCTAAGACTAATTGGAGCTGCCAGATTACATTGCAGGTGTGTATGTGAGAGGTGTGTGTGCTTGGCGCCTCCTCCTGGGTTATTCTCTACCTTGTGGCCCATGTTTCCAGGATGAGCTCTGGGTCCCTGCAACCCTTTAGGACAAGCGGCATAGAAAATGGATGGATGAATGAATAGACTCGTGAATCACATCAACAGGCTGTTTGTATCTGTTTCTGTATTGTTCCTTCATGTTCTATAACTGCTGACACTTTCTGTGCCTCCCTCCCCCCCAGACTTTAAAACCACCATGCTTCAAGGTGTGACGGTGAATTACAGGTCAACCCCAGATGACGTATCCTGGTTTATTTTATTTTATATATTGTTTTTACCCTGATCCACCCACAGTTACAGCATTACACCAGCCGGCCTGGTCAGAGCGTGGTGACGTAGAGCCTGTCACCCATCATACGGATCAGTGGGCAGGTGCTGGCATGTGGAGGAATCGCTCTTTCCTGCAAACCAAAGTCTTTTACCGAAAGCTGTTTAAGATTCCACGTGGGTGTCTGTCATTGGTCAGCTCTTACTTGACGTTCCCGCTGAATCTCTGAATTAGTCCGGCTAGGCTCGAAGATGGGTTAGCTCACAGACCTTACGGGGGGTGTGTGGGACGTGCCTATCTCTCTTAAACAGCCCAATTTCCCAGGAAAACAGCATGTTTCAGAGTCTTTGATCCCAGACCAGCACTGTTGTGTCACCATCTATGCTGAAACAGTAAATCAGAGGAATGAGAACTTGAGAACTGAACAGAGTTTTTGCGCTTTGCAAGAATTTAATGCGGTACGCTGATTAACAGAACGGCTTTCCTGGCCGGCTGTACCCACTGACCCTCAGATTTTCCTTTGCCTTCTCAGTGGGCCATTTGGACCCGCAGTGTCCCAGGCCTAAGGAACAAGCCAGGCTTAAGAAAGAAGCCATTTGGACCTGCAGTGTCCGGGGCTTAAGGAAAAAGCCAGTTGGACCAACCACATCTCAGCCATGAGTTTTGATTTTTTTCGCTCTCACCATATATAAGTCTGGGATTTTAATTCATGTGGCTGTTTCTCCATCAACGGCTGAAACCTTGGTTATCATCCCTACTATGCTGATAATGCTAATTAAGCTAGTGGACCAATTTATGGTAGTTGACCAGCTTAAGGTATGTTCTTGATGGTTTGATGGTACAGCTGGTCATTCCAGCATGACCAGAATGATAGGCTGGCCACGCCAGAATAACCAACTGGTGACCATCAAACCATCAAACCATCAACGATGCATCTAAGAAGCTGCTCTTTGGTGAACCATCAAAGAGCAGCATCTTAGACCAGCTAAAACCAACTGCTAGCATATGCTGGTTTTTAGCTGTTGTTTCAGCAGGGATCAGTAAACAAGATGATAAAGGAAAGAATATTCACAGATTATTCCCTTTCTGATATTATTTACCGTATTGCCAAGGGACCCACGCTGGACCCATCCAGCGAGCAGCGGTCGCTTCAGAACCGCTGAGCAGCTCGACGGTCGTCCGGTCCGCACTGGGGGAATGCAACCCTCCTCATGACTCACTGCCGATGGGGCCACAGCTGCAGCCGCTAATGACATCCCATGGCTGCGCCCGCATTCCCCAGTGCCTCATAAAAAAAGAGAGTAGAGCGCAGCGGGAGAGAAGCTAGCGGATCTTGAGAAATGCGTGGTCGCGCTGCCACATGCACGATGACATTCAGATCAGTCCACCTGCAAGACCAGGCTCCTACCTTCTCCACATTGTTCTTAAGCCACAATGAACCGACGATGAAATGATAACTGTCAGCCTTTTTCCTTCTTAAGCAGATGATGACTTTGATTCTTGCCTGATGAAAAGCAGAAGATAATCACGCCGCAGTGAGGAGTGGTAATTACCAAACATGTCTAGTATCGGTCGAGGGCTTGTAATAAATAGAGTGACATCACTATACCAGCCAATACCATAATTGTTGTCTTAGGAATATTTATAGGGATATGATTTAATTACTGTATGTCTCTGGGCGAAATAATGAATAAACATCACAATATTATTTGTAAGGTCTGCATGGAGCTGCAATGAAAGGAGAGCTGTGAATATAAATGAGGCATTTTTTAGGTCTATTTTATTAAATATTGTTTAGTTCTATTTTTCTTGTGTTCCAATTGGATCCTATTCATAACTGCATTTATGGGCGGAGGTTGTGGGGTAACGGGTCACCAAAGTTGAAATTGCAATTAAATGGTAATACTGGAGCTGCATGTTCTATGCTGGCCCTTTGCGCCTTTGTATAAGCAATATGTTGGCGCTCTATAGGTAGACAAAATAATAGGTTACGTGTGTATCAGATATACGCATTAACACATAAGGTAAGCAAGGTGTTTTTTTATTTGTCCCCCAAATGCACACATCATGCACAACTCCGCCTATGATTGCATTCCCTGGTTAACGTCCATTGTCAACAGTCTCAGGCGCAGAGGTGGCAAGTTCAGGCCCAGAAAGTACAAATCCAGACCAAGTTTTTGTTTTAACCAAGCAATTGAGTATACTCTGAATATGTGACTCTCTATACTCAACTGGTTGGTTGAAACAAACACTTGGTCCGGATTTGTACTTTCTGAACCTGAACTTTCCACCTCTGCTCAGGCGTCACGGAGTAATGACTGTGAGAACCTCCCCCTACCTCGCATTTGATGTCAGTCTGTGAATGCGAATCACAAAACTTGTAATATTGAGCTTCCTGCTGTGTGAATATTCAGATACATCCGTGTTAAATGCTTTATCTCTACTGCCTCCCGTCGCTTGCAGTCAAAAAAAAAAAAACACAATTAGTTTGTCAAGCGCTGCCGAGTGTATCAGTTCTGGCTCACAGACGACCAGTTCCTGAGTGTTCTCCCAATAACGGAGGTTGTTTTATCAAACGTCAGGAAGGCGGATATGAGACTGGCTCAGTTCAGTGGTCAGTTTTCACACAGATATCATTTAACTGTATTGTAAAGGCAATAATTGCATGCAGGATTAAATGTTTGATCTACGTCTGTTCAGGCTGCACATTGTTCAGCATGCAGGCATAGTTTGAATCATTTTTCCTTTCCCTGTGGCTACATCTGCTGAATATAGCTGTATTGTGCTGGCAGTAGACTTCATTTTCATGTAATTAAGCTTTACTGTTAGTAAGTCATTGCATGCCACAAAGATGATATTTGTTTGCACAGCGTGCTGAGTGTGTTCATATATGTGAAGCGCTCTGGGACAACTGTGTTGGGAAGAGTCCTTTATAAAAACAAATGTAATCAAATCAACAGAGCGACACAACAGCTCGCACCTCCAGGTTTGGGGGTTTGAATGTTACCTGTGTGTGTGTGTGTGTGTGCGTGTGTGTGTGTGTGTGTGTGTGTGTGTGTGTGTGTGGAGTTGTTTCTGTTTGCATGTGTTTCCTCTGGATCCTCTGGACTTCTGGGATTGTCCAAAGACATCTACTTAGGCAGAGGCGATTCTAGGGACTCTGGGGTCCTTAAGCAACATTAATCCATGGGGTCATCCAACTCACTCTCTCTCCACATGGTACCATTTTGTTTTACCGTTATTTCAGCATGAACTCTAAATTAATAATACCAGTAAGAGAATTATGCAAGTCCTTTATTTTCACTTTTCTGGTGATAAACAGAATACACAAATAAAGCAGATTTGTCGTTGCAATGTACTATATAATTGGCCGCCCTCGGGGGCCCCCTCTCAGCTGGGGGCCCCAGGCCATCGCCTGCCCTACCTGCCCTGTCGCTGCGCCTCTGTACTTAGGCTAATTGATGCCTCTAGATTACCTATTGAGTGTGGGTGTGCTATATGATGGACTGGTATTCTCTACAGGGTGTCCCCCTGCTTTGTGTCCAATGCCATGTGAGAGAGGCGCGAGGCACACCCCCCCCTTTTTATGACCCTCACCAGGATAATTCTTGGGTCGCATGGAGTCAGGATGGCCTGAAACCACCACTGAAGAGAATCTACCAGCACCTCAAATTTGGCAAGCATGACAAAGCATGATTCTTCTCAATTAGCATTGACTTTAACTATCATACAAAAATGACTATTAGCTCATGCTTGCTAGATGGTAGCTGAGGCAACTTTCCTGGATTAATAAATGTTCAACTGGGTATGGAATCTAGTCAGAAAAGTCAATAGAATATGGATAACATTTACCTCATGCTTGTCAGACCTTCGGGCAGCTTTTTCTGTATCTAAAAGATGTTCCATAACACTTTAACTGCACCTTCAAAATGTATTCAATATGCATTCAAAGTATATTCAGTGCACCTTCATAATGCATTTATAATGCATTTATAAAACATTCATAAGCAGCATGTAAGTATACCTTAACATGTCTTAAAGCATTACATTCATAATCCTTTCAATGAACAAGATATGACAGCAGTTACATTGATAACAAACATTATAATTGTATGATCATATAATCCCTGTTATTAATGTATATTACAGTATTGAGATGTGTTAGGATGTTAACGTATGCTCACATGCTGCTTATGAATGTTCTATGAGTTGATTCTGAATGGATTCTGACGGAGAACCAAATGTCCTTCGAATGCATTATAAAGGCATTATGAAGGTGCAGTTCATGTAAAGCGTTACCAGATGTTCCGGGTGGTAGAAGAAAAATGTTGCAATATGATTGAAAAAAACTGCCATTAGCATTAGATTAACTCAAAAAAATCTAACAGAATGCATGGCCCCAGACCATACATGGAAAATGTTCCCTAAACCAGTATGGAACCATGAGAGCCATAGTTAAATATGTAAACCAGCATCTTAGGCTGGTGGTACGCATGTAGTTATCTTTGTGTCTAGAACAGGGTGCAGGGTGACCTGATTTCTTTTGCTGAATTTATGTCTTTACTCAAAAGCATGCATCAAAAGGGAGGTGAGCTGTGAGTGAATGAGGTTAGGCTGGTTGCTCACACACCAGTGTGCTGTTTTTTTGCATGCCGTTTCTCTTTGCATTTAAAAGTAAATCCAGATGTCACAGACCTACCGTATTTGCCTCCCATTACAGTCTCTCTTCGCTGATGATGCTGTTCCATAATCTCTATGGCAAATTCAGCAATCCTGCCCTGGCCGCTGCTTAGCTTATTATCCGCATGCATCCTTTGTGGATTATCAGTGCCGCAGCAGATGCGGTATCTTCCAGATGTGCATGACATAACATCCTCATGCACTAGACCTCCTTCAGATTAGCTTTTGAATGAAGCCCTTGTTCTTGTGGTTTGAGTATTTTTGGCAGTATGTGCTTTGTTGTTTTATATTGTATTATTTAGGGTAATGTTGTATAAAAAACAGGACACAGAAACTATACTGTGTCCTGAAGGATCATTCAACCTGCTGTCCATCTTCACACTTCCACCCCCTGGAAAGCACTCCCGGGGCATCACCACCCGCACCATCCAATTCCATCAGATTGCTAAACCAGTGACTGTCTTCTGTCTACTATTGCATTATTTTGCCATTTTTTATTATATTATAATATATTTTTGCCATTGTTAATATTCCATCTGTACTGTATCATTATCTGTACCTTATTTATTTTTATTTTCCATTTTATACTATGGTCCAATTGCACATATTTATTACTTTTCTTTTTTTTTAGTCTTTCTTGTATTGAACTATTTGCACTGCCCTGTCTTGTATTGCACTGCTGTTTGTCCTGTACTGTCCTGTCCTGTCCTGCATTGCACTGCTGTATCTCCTGCATCTCCTTGTATTACACTTCTGTGTCTCATGCCCTGTCCTCTCTTGTATTGCACCGCTTTTTGTCCTGCACTGTCCTGTCCTGAATTGCAGGGCTCTATCTAATACACTGTGTTGTATTGCACGGATGTTTTTCCTGCACTGTCCTGTCTTTTATTACAGTGCTGTTCGTCTTATCCCATGATGCCCTACCCTGCAACTGTAGCATAAGTATTTGACTGTGTTGCTAAAACCCCATTTAAAAAATTAAGTTAGGATTTGTCTTTTTTTTTCCTGCTAAAATTTGTATTTTGTTACAGAAGAGCCTTATGCGACTCACGCAGTGCTGTCCCTCCCCATGCTACTGTCGCAGTTAAATAGTGTTTGCAAAGGAATGAAATTAGTGTGAAGGCCCATCAGCTGGCATCAACGGGGAGCCCTGAGCGCTAAGATCAGCCTCATCATAGGGCATCACTTATCCTAATGAGCACAGCTGTGCCAAGGCGGCCATTCCAAACGCTTAGCACTCAGCTGCTTCATCCCCCCACGTTGTCCTGATTTCTCTGACAAGATGTTGCAGCCTCACTTGTTCTGTCACTCCCGCCAGCGGCTGTTCTCCCACCAGTTCTCCTAACCTTTATTAACTTACAAGATGTGCAGCGGCTTGGGGAGGTGTGGTGGCTCGCTGGGTAACACCGTAGCCTCATACCTCTGGGGCTCGGGGTTCAGTAGCTGCCCTCGGCTCTGTGTGTGCAAAATGTGTGTGTTTCCCCTGTGTTTGTGTGTGTTTCCCCTGTGTTTGCGTAGGTTTCTTCCTATGTTTCTGCATGTGTTCCTCTGGTATTTGTGTGTGTTTCCTCCTGTGTTTCTCTGGGTTTCCTCATGTGTTTCTGTGTCTTTTCCACCTATGTTTGTGCAGGTTTCCTCCTGTGTTTGTGTGGGTTTCCCCTTGTGGTTGTGTTTGTTTCCTCCTGTATTCCAAATGAATAGGTGTTTCTTATTTTCATGGTCAGCAATACACTGACCATGAAATAAAGTATTATCTCATAACATATCTCACCAATGTCATGACTGCCCATGATGCAGTGTAATGACATTTTTAAGGCAATGTCCATGTGGTGTTACCTTGTCATTACACTGTTGACACACTGTAAGGGCAAGACAGGCTTGAACATCCTGGAGTGGCATAAAGTCTAGTGATAAACTCCTTTCTTTTTGTGTGTTCCCACCATTTTACTTACTCTGTTTTTCCTCTACTGCACCCTCTTCCATTCTTCCATCTCCTTCTCACGCAGAGTTAATGAATAGCCTTCCTTACATCATAATACAATGTATTACTTACATCTATACCTTGTCTATGTCGGTCTGTCAGTCTAATCATGATTCATTTAAACTGCCTCCAACTGCTTAGATAGTATTTAAATTTGAATTTTAATTAAATTCTGTTATAACATGCAAACAATTGCCGATTGTTTAGATGTTTTACCGGGCATAATGTAAACAGTGTGTACTCCGTAATTAACTTCAAACTTGTCAGCCTGTGATCCGCCAGGATGAAGTATTGTGTTTTTTTTAATATGGGCTTTAATGAACGCTGAAGTAATTGTTTTGCGTAACTGCAATTTCCTGTGCTGACTGGAATTTTCCCTGACCACATTAACCTTAACATGTTCATTTTCATGGCCTCATTAATAACTACAGAACTTTTTTTTTTAATCTCTTCTGTTATAGTGATATCGTGTGCATGGTGCCTCCAGGGGCCGTGCTGAAATCTCTTAATGAAAATTTGTCTTTAATAATGAATTTAAATTACAGTTAAAGTTTAATAAGGCTGTACTATAGTCATTATGTGCCACAACCTATCAGGACCTATTGCAGAATATTAGCACCTCTGCTAATTAAGCTCAGCTGACACTGTTGGGACCATGCTATGTATAAGAAGGGCCAGCTGGTGGATTCCAGCAAGGGAGGACACAGTGGTAAGGTGATGACAGTGCCAGGGTTTCGGTTGACATCAGGGCCTTGTTTTGTTTTTGTTTTTGTTTTTGTTTTGTTAGTGCAGTTTAATTAATGACCGTTCTTGTTTTTTAAAAAGAAGAGCACTATGAGGTCATGCCATTTTATACTACCCTCGTGACAGATCTCCACCCCACAACCTGCTGCATACTTGGTTTGCTTCTCCTCGAAAAATATTAAAGGTAGTAACCGAGGCAACAAAGACAGCCTAGAGGTGTTTACTACTTGTGTTTGTGACTAAAATTGCAGTCTTCTCCTGCTGGTGGCAGTGAATGGGATATACAAACTCATTAGATAGGATCCTCAACTGCAATGCCTGGGTGAAGTCTGGTCTAGTGCAAGTGCTAATGATATCACTGTGCCTCAGTGTGACCTAAGGCATCCTGAACCTTGGCTGAGGAGAACTCTCTTTCGTTAACAGGAGAAACAGTTGTGGTCAATGAAGAGGGTTAATGAGGTTTTCCTTTCTTCCCATTATATTTCTTTACTGTTTTCCTCTTCTGCCTCTTGTTCTGTCATTAGCATACTTGACATCTATATATCCTTACTGTTTGCCTACAATTTGCAAAACAGAGCCAATCTACTACCTCATGTTTTGATATCTGCATTTTGATTACATGGATACCTAGTGTGCCTCTACTGTCAGTTATAGTGCTTGTTTAATAATTAAAATTAAAGATTAAGGTTCGTGTTGTCCATTATCTCAAGGTTACTCTCTCAGATTTACCACAGCCTTGCAATGGCAGACAAATGGAATTCTTGCTTTGTGTGCGGTGTAAGTTTGGGGGGGGGTGGGGGGTAGAGACATCACTGCAGGTTGACAGGTAGAAGGAGCTGCATTTTAAGTACCGGGAACGTGTGGAGGGGGCTGACAAGATCAAAGGGAAGGAATTCTTAAGAGATTCCATCCTTTCCCCTGGCGGTCCTCTGACCTTGACAGGATAAGTGAAGTTCCACCTAGGAGATCAGTGTTCAGTGGTGACAGTCTTTGTAGCTATGAACTCCTCCTATTCCTTTGTCCAGCATTTCTGCTAACAATGAGTCAGACTGTAAAACAGAATGACAAAACATAACAATGCTATTGTTATACTATCCAATAAGTAATTTTCTGCATGTTAGAATGGGAAAAAATACTACCAAGACACATTTATTTGTTGCACCATTATTCCATTTTATTGTGTGAGGTATTTCCTTTTTCTGACAAGTAAATTTATTGTACCACTCTTTTATATTACATGTATATAGTGGAGTGCCAAGTTTTGATTTCACTTCCCATTTTCCTTGCAGAGCCAACAAGCATTGTCTCTCTGAATTAGTTCAAAATAAAAAAGTGCATTTATTTATTTATCAGTGATGATGTTTTACTGTCTCCTACGCTAGCAAAACACCAGCTTAATGTGGCTCTAGAAATTATGAGCACGTTTTATAGGATGGCAGTAGGGGAATAGTTCACACAAAGTGATAAATAATACTATGTTTACTTCTAGACAAGATTTTCTGTGTCAATAGATGTTGGCTGGGAAGGCCAAACCATAATCTGTTGGACATTCAGAATGAACTTTATTCCATTTTATACGCACACTGTGGACTCTTTGCCATGGTACCTGCATCGTTTCTGAAGCTATTTAAAGCCAGAACAGGCATGTAGGAAAGGCTCACCTGGGCAAAGAGCTGGTCTGCTAGTGTCGAGGTGAGGTGCAGCCATGACAGACGGGTGAGTAGCAGGCGGAGCCTTGGTAAGATGGCTGTCTGACGAGACAGCGGTTACTGTGAGTGTATTTTTGTATATTCCAGTCACATGTATAATGCAATAACTACAGGGCTATGAGCAATTCAAGCCTCTTATGAAATAAACAAATATCTCTCTTTTATTATGAGGCACAGAGAACAGCTGAACCTACACTAGTGGCCAAAATTGTAGAAACACCAATTTTTTTGATTGCAGAACTTTACTCATGTGTTGCTTCAGTTACTTATTTATTCTTCCAATGTATGACATTTACCAGTCGATCTACGTTCCTACCCTCACCTATGGTCACGAGCTATGGGTAGTGACCAAAAGAACGAGATCGCGAGTGCAAGCGGCCGAAATGAGTTTCCTC
>JAODKC010000111.1:131279-151067 GCA_026777985.1 Mormyrops attenuatus
AGTGCAGTGGTCTGGAACCGTGCAGGCACCCAGGCAGGTAGATCAGGCTCCAGTTCTCGGCCTCTGACTGGTAATGTTGTAGGTTACCATCCTGACCTGTCAGCATCTTGTAACATCTGGCACACAAGGACCTCCTGGCCTGTCAGCAGCAGCCCCATCACTCCTGAGATTTCAGGGCTGGAGTTGTACCCAAGACCTATACTGTCTCATGCCTTGTTTCATATACACAGATTTTGTACAGCTACGAAGCTTTTTTTTCTTCTTGCATTACAATTTCTACATAAAAGTGTCTCTTGCGACACTGGGACAGCAGAAGGGCCCTGCGCTGTCTGATAATACAGGCATCCGCCTCCGCTCCCGGCACCGCACCTATTCCATTACCCGCGCATCACACCACGGGCGAGCCGGCAAGCTCGTGGTTCGAGCACTTGCGCTGACTCAGTGGTGGGTCATGCCGGTGCCCTGGCACCTGTGCCGTGTTTCCAGGGGTGGTGGGCTGCGACTGTGAGCTGGGGGGGTGCTGAGGCGGTGGTTTTAGGTAAAGGACGACAGGAAATAGGTGAAGGGGAATAATGGTGTCCACGGTTTATATATACACACACACACGCATGCACCATAGACACACACACATGTATATTAAATGTTTTGTTTAATCATAAATACTGGTTTAAAAAATTTAAAGGAGAAAAATGTTATAATTGTATAACAATAAATGCCACACAGTTAAAGCTGACACCCATTGAATTGCTTAGTGTTTAGTTTACTGTAAAAGGTTATTGAAATCCGACATTTCCCAATAAAGCAATAAAGAAGAACAGTAGGAAAAAAACTGATGAATAATTAAATTGAAAAATTAATAATTTGAAAAAGCATGTGATGGCTTTTATAGCGGCTTCTAAAAGTGCCGTTCGTGGTGTTTATAAAATGATAATGTGAATGCTTCTTAAGTGTCACAGAACAGATATTACTGTTTTGACGGATTTATTTTTACTTCCTATGTCAATATGCCTCCAAGCACATGTATAATAATGTATAGACTGTGCTGCCTGAGATTCACTCGTCTGTGAGGGATTTTTCAAAGGCTTCCCCGGCTGCTCTGTTGTAAAAGAGGACTGACAGAGAAGGACTGTGTACTTACTGTGAGTCATTATGGAGCCGTTACCAAACCGTCCTGTGATGACATGAAAGCAGAAGAGTGTTGTAGCTAAGGCAGCTGACTGTCACTGCTGGGCTTTTTGCCAATCTTTTTGGGGGCATTATCATAGAAAAAGCGCTTGAGAGGACCACTGGACTCGTCTTGTGGGCTTGAAGGGATTTGGTGTTAGGCTTAGCTTATCTCTCCTAAGCACATTACAGCCACAGGTGACACGACTGCTTCCTGAGTATCTGTGGGAGCTCGTGTGTGAGGCGTTGTCACACAGGGATGCTTCAGCTACATTAACCTAAAGACAGTAGAGCAGTACTGCCTATGTACCTAGTACTATTCTTTTTTGTGTAGCTAAAACTCTTCTTTTAGGCAGCTTGAATCTGGATCTATCTGTCTATCTATCTAGATATCTATCTATTGATCTGTCTATCTATCTATCTATCAATCTATCTATCTATTGATCGAACCATCCATCCGTCTCACTATCCAACCATCCATCCAAATGGTTTGCACCCTGTAATATTTTTGGTTAACTCCACATCTCATTTGCATAGTGACTCAGTTGTTACGGTGAAAGACTCATCTCCTACACACAGCAAACAGCGCTGGAACCTGCACGTTGCTGGTAAAGTAAATTGAAATCTGGTTGCCGAACAGAGAGGATTTCCTACCAAGGCTTTGCTGGCGTTTCCTTTTTAATTAGTTGTGGGCAGCACTATGTCTATAAAATGTGTAAAATGAGATTATTTGGGTCTAAGTAGTTTAAACATCTAGTCACCAGCTTTCTAAAATAACCTAGTAACTGCATTCTGTGCAAAAAGTGACAAGTTTTGACATGACTCGGAAAGGATACTCCACCGTATTTGTGGTGAGCTCACAAACAGCAGAGCAGAGATTTTTCTCGGCTTGAATTTTTCCTCTTTATTTTTCTTTGTATTTTCCACTAAATGTTTAATATTTGCTTAGTTTTGCAAAAAAAAAACAGGTCAGTAACAACAATGTGAGGCACTGAAGTTTGCAAAAGGGGGCTGCATTTTGAAATATGCTTTGTTAAGCTTGTAGTGCCATAAAGTTTCAGCTGAGTCCCCACCACCGCTACTCTGCATGGATCCACTACGCTGGATGCGTCTGGCAGCCTAGCCAGGTAAGATGCTGTTGGTGAGAATTAAAGCTGTGTGTTTCCAGGGGCAGCGGCCTCAGCTCTTGGTGTAGCTCCTGCTTGAAATTCAGTGTTAACTAACATCAATCCTGTTAAATGAAACGTAGGAGATGTGGGGAGATGTAAATCATTGTGTTGGTCGAATTATTGAATTCACTCTTTCATTCTGCATCAGCTGTGCCACAGAGTGTCCATATTACAGGGTGGCATTTGTTTAATTAATTTTCTAGCCTCCTTCAATAAGACATGAAGCCCCCCCCCCACGGCGAACAGCAGATAGCCCTTTGAGAATCTCCTCCTTTTTTCATCACATTTACATTTCTGATGGCAGCTCGGCGATGACGTGAAAATAGTGCAACATTCCTGTTCCGCGTATCACAGCTAGGCGTGTAGGTGGGCTTCCGAAATGAGCCTCGTTTATCAACCTGCGTTCACCGCTAACGATCTGTTTTGCAATTAAATGCTCGCATTCCAGTAACAGTTTGATTAGAGTTGGGTAGATAAAAGTCATTTTCAGCAGACAATGACACATTGGACTATGGATGGCCTTTCCTCACTCAATGAAGCTTTTGCCTCATTAGAAACGGCATTATCTGTGCTAAAATGGAGAATGTGTGAAATAGCCTTTAGGTAGAAGTGTGTTTGATTGCCTGTAGATGTTAAATGGGAATTCAACTCAAAATTATATTGCTTATCATTTTTTTCCATAACTGGATGACTTGATGCACGTCCAAAGGCAATTACATTACACAGAACAGAGAGCTGCCCTGCCTATTGAGGAAAATGTTATTTTGTTACACAATTTGTATTTTTTATGTAATGGTAGCCCGTGAACAGTAGACTTCATGGGCTCAGCGAATCAAGCAAATTGTATTATAACGTCAATACCTGCCATATGTATTATAGATTTTTGTTGGTCGGTGGAATTGTTAAAACAGCTGTTCCGCATTGTGGCATTTACTTTAAAAGAGAAGGCTTTCATGCGGAGTCTGATTGTCAGCCTTGGCACAAATCAGTGTGTTAAATGACATTTCTTGGGTTCTGACTCTCCCAAATCCGACGCCCTTACCCTGCCTAGGAGAGACCAGTTTGACGAAGCTTGAATAAGGCAGATACTCACGACATGTAGGTGTTGAAATTGAGCTCCTCTAGTGACATACAGCTGTGGCCTGATGAACCAGAATTCAGTCAAGAAAGTACTGGGACACAGATGGGAACAATGGTCTGTTATGTAGTTAGTATTAAAAAATGATAACATTAAGGAGATGATTATAGCACAGATCACAATAATTATGGAACTTGGTAAGTTCATGACTGAGTGGTTGTGTGCCATGAATTTTCCCATGTGGAATAAGTATTTCATGAATTTAGCTATGGCTAATATTGGTTCATAACTGCATTTGGTTCATCCCTTACTTGATCCCCTTTGAGATGCAGTTGGCCTTATATATATTTTATATTGTCCCCTTTTCGTCAAGCTCACAGTTCCAGATTTGATGGCAAAAGAACAGATCGACCAATCAGAAAAAATGTTGCCTTGCTCACTTCTCCCTGCCCATTCCATGGCTATTCTATTAAACATCTGTCACATACTTCTTGGATCTCGAATGAAATATCCTGTCAGTTGTAAGTTGGGCCTATTTATTCTGCAATACCCAATACACACAAGGTCTTGTTTAATAGTTAACTTAAAAGTATTTTTCTATTCCACAAACACCTCAGAAAACCAACCAAAAAATAGCTAAAAATGTGACAATATAATTTGAGTTAAATGTTTACTAATGTTGTGGTATGGAAGCAGCCCAGCCTGAAGTCGTTCAGTGGGCTTTTAAAATCGGTCTTCGTTTTTCAGTGCCTACTGCTATTTCTACTGAAATATTAATGTTGTTAGGCTGGTGTATTAACAACCTGGTGACTGTTTTTAATGACCAGCAACCATTTCTTGCATCATGAAAAGTTGCCTAGGGAGAATTAATAGACGATCACACCACCTGCCACCACACGAACCTTAATTACAATCAGCCACAGAAAATAACACCAGAGCTGAAAACTTTAGATTCACTCTAGATGCCCAGCTTAGCTTGTAATGCTGCTTCGCCAGCTGTGATAAATGTTGTACCTCTATTCCACACATAATACTCACGTTTGTTTTGTTGTTTTTTTAAGTTGACTGCCACTATTTGTGAAAATGAAAACTGGATGCATTCTGGGAATGCTGCAAATTATGATTCTAGATCTTTTCACCCGTCTCACTGGGTTGCTCCTTTGGCCGGTCCAGGGAAGCCTCATAAGTGGTCAGGATATCCGCGCTCATTATTTTATTTTTTTTGTAATAATTATTGGTTTAGTCTGGAGAGTGATGGGTTATTGCCTCCGTGTGAGATCCATACATTTCTCCTCAATTGTCATTGCTACATGCAGGCCCTGCTCTTCAGTTTTGCTTGTGCAGCTGCAGCAGTAGTGTGGTGTGAGTGATAAGTGTTGACAGGAGAAATGAGGCTTCAAAGGCCACCATGAGGAGGATTATGATGCTGTGCCAGTCACCCACCTGTCAGGTTCAGTGGTTTTCATTGGGTTAAAGCACATAATCCCACCTGCCAGGAGTCTGGCAGAGACGTTTCTCTGATCTCCGGGCTTCTCACTGCTCTCCTATTTATCTTCGGTCAGTTTATTCCCACTCAGCCAGGACAATTGCTTTCTAGCCGCGGGAACATGACTGAAAGAGAGAGAGAGATGGGGTTACGCACACAGGCTCCAGAGTCTGAAGTCTCGCCCTTGATTTTTTTTTTTTTTAACCTACCTACGCTCCTTGGGAGAGAGATTTCAACCGCAAGTCCCTTTTGGAGCATTCAATCGACGGAAAATGCTGCGATTATTAAGGCGCGAGGCCTGCGGTGTTCGTGACTAGGCTCGACGGCAAGATTTTAGCTACAGCTATCGTCTGCGGCGCCCGTGTGCTATTTGCAGCCCCGTTTGATTTCCGATCAGGGTTCCCAAGTCCAGGCCCCCGCTGCAGTGACACACATTTTAATGATGCTGCTCCAATGCTAATTTTGTTGCCACGGCGCTGTCTGACTCGTGCTCCCCCCGGAGCCATCGTGCGATTGAAGACGGCGAGAGGCTCTGAGCGGCTAAATTTATTCATCTCATTTGAAGATGGACTTGTAGGGAGGATGAATCTCTCGAGGGAAGGGGGTGCTTATTTATTTCTGGGTTATTTGGTGATTTTTTTTTTCTTTATTTCTTCACATTTTAATGAGGCTTTCTGTTGTGTATAGCCAGCGGAGCCCTGTTTTCCAGATTTTGAGAACACTAGCCGGATGCAGTAAATACCATTTATAGCAGCATGGCCAAGGGAACGTGGCTATTATAATTTTGGAAATGAGTTTCAAGATGTTTTTTGCAAGCAAGCTCTTTTTTTAGCAGCTGAAATGGGGCAAAATGAGATCTTGATGCCCAGTGTTGGTCTGGTTACTCTGCACTCAGTCAGCGGTTGCTTACACTCACTTGTCATTAGTTGCTTTATTGGTTGGCATTAGGTTAAACCAGGGAATGACTAACTGACAGAGCATAACAATCCCACCTAACCTGGCTGTCACTGGTTAATTTTTCTCATCACTAACCAAAATGACCACTGTCACGCTACATTTTTTATGTTGGCTGTTATTTTTTTAATAGTATAACATCAATGTTTATAACTGTTGAGCTTCAGTAATGTATTTACAGAAGACATTATAGTGTAGATGTTTTATCACAATATTCAATGTTTTTCTACACTAAGGTGACTGAGCATTAGATACAAAGATGGTCAATGTTTTCCTTTGAATATTCATGACCAATGCATATATGAATTTCATGAGTACAGTATATGCAAAATTAACTTGATATAGCACAAATATTCAATGGCAACATAAAAAGACAAACCAGGTACTGTGTGGTTGTGTATCTTTTTATTGTTTATGAATCATTTTTTTCCATGTGAAATGTTTGCTGTTTAATGCAGTTATCACTGAAGTCAGTGGAATATTAGAATACCCTCATTCCACCCAGGGGAAATTTTGCGAGATTTGTTTGTTATTTGTCTGTTATTTGTCCTAGGCCAAAACAAGATAATTTGTTGCTTTTCTGGTGGAAACCACATTTGAAAATCTCAGTTGGATCTTAACAATAGATCACTGCAGGGTCTTGGATACACCTTCCTGGTATCCCATGACATTTTAATGCGTGATTACTGTAGAATTTCAGCTTCTTCTCCATCCGGACCTGAAAAATACAATGTAAAATCAGCATGTCACACTGAATTGCCCTGTTTTGACAGTTATTATTGTGATGCACTGACAAATTTGCAAAAGAATCCTTTTAGGAGGTAAACTTACAATACAAACACAAAGATTTAAAGACATAGATTACTTTAATGTAGATGTTTCTCTTCAGAAATGAAATGCAACTTTTAGCAATAAGGTTTCTCTATTTATTTTACATTTTAATTGTATGTAGTTTCTGTACTACACATCTATACTTTAAAAGCAGAATATCTGGGGGTAACCCACACAAACGCAGGAACGATATGCAAATTCTGCATTAGACTGATGGATGAAGTCATCTCCTTGCTTTAAAATAGACACAATGTAATGTTTACTTGCTATAAATGGAGCTACTGCATAACAGCACTGATTGTTACCATTAGACATTAAAGTGAGGGAGATTGTTTTCTATATATACAGGATTCGGGGCGTACATCATTAGCGACAGCAGAGTGGTGTTAATGGTTCTTACGGGTCAGAGATCACTGGGCTTAGTGGTGGGTCCAGGACTCCCGCATTCCCATCAGTGGTGGCTTAATGATCACACATTGGCTGTATACCGGTAATGATGCTTTCAAAGCTAACCCATACACTATGGACAATAACTGTGAATTGACTCCTAGGAACAGGATAGATATGGTATGTGAGGGTCTGAGATCGTTATGACCCCATACTTTCACATGAGCGATAATCAGCCTCCCCGACATCGTTCGCCATGACCCGACTACACACATTCCACTCTCAGGCGCTCTCAGACTTCGGCTCCGACCCGGTCCCGACATCCAATTATTTTCTGCAGTGAAGCACAGTGCCACGCTGTTCCACATTATGCTGCGTTGGATGTGTTTATTTCTGCCCGGGTTCATAGCTTTGGTTTTGCTGGCCAGTTAAAGTAGGGCCATGCTGCTGCAGCGCTAATTGGGCCCTGGGGCCTGATAGCAGAGAAAAGCTTCTCCAAAAGCTACCGGCGACTATCGACATGTTAGATTTCATAAGGTTAGCTCAGAATAGCCCGCGGGCCTACCATGCGTGAAAGCATTTAGCAACTCCACGATCGATGACTAGGTGAAAGCTGAGAGTGTGAGAGAGGGGTCCCTTCAAAGGGATTGTTTTTTTCATTGGATTCTTATAGTTAATTGAGCCTCAGGGTGAGTTCTTGGGAAAAGCAGAGTGATTCCTTGTACTCCTTGTGTCTGAGCATCTTGGAGAAAAATGCCATGCGGAAAGATTACTTAATAGATAACTCAGGTTGCACAGACAACAGTACAAAAAACTCTCTTTTTACATTGCGTTTTTCTATGTCGTGGCACATTTAACCTTCCTGTGGTGCTCGGGTCGGCACCGACCCGTTTGTAAGTTTAAAATGCATAAAAGCACCACATAAATTTGTGTACTGCATCAGGAACCTCTATTTAAACAAAATAAATTTAAAAATTCACTAGGCAAGGCATGCCCAGACATGTAAGGCAAGATAAGACCAATTCAGTTTATTTATATAATTCTCTTGAGGCTTATTTTACCATTATTTTTTTATTGAAAACAAGAGGTATGCTGTCAAAGAAAGGTCCAGAAAGCCACACCAAAAATATTAAAACCAATCTTTTCATGGATAAGGAACAAGGTAACGAAGAGGTAAGACACAAATTGGATGATAAATTATTGTTTTGAGGGTATTTTATGGCTGATTTAATACACGGGTCGGCACCGACCCGTCTAACATAAGAGATAGGAACAGAAAGCTAACACAGCCGAAGGTTAAAAATTCTTTGTTAAACAATATCTATTGTTTTGCTTTGTTGGGGTGAGAATTCAGCAATAGATTTTTAATGTATGAATCAATTTATATTTATATAGCACTGTTTTGACCACAGGGTTTACAAAGACAAAGAAAGACATTTAAAAGAAACTAACTGAAATAAGCATTGAATCGAATACCAAAATGAGAATGTGACTGTATCATTTTTTTGTAATTTGATTTGCAAATGATATATATATATATATATTGTAGACCTGCTAGGTGGGGATGTGATTAAGTTTTGATTAAATCACAGTGAAATCATATTTTTTTTCTTTGAGGTGTATTATACTTTCCTGGAATGTAATTGTTTTGTGTTACATTTCAATATACCTCCTTGAAGAATTGGCTTCTTCCCAATAGCATTGGATGCTACGGTTGTTTGCAGGCAATAGTAATCCCCAAGTTCCACTCATGCTGTACTATTTAATTTTTAAATGTGGCCATCATCACGGTCCTCTGGATTGTCCTCTCAAAAGATGGAAATAATTCATATTCTCCAAAGCACTGGCCCAGAAAACCTTTCTTTATTTATTTATCAGTAAAAGATGCAATGTTATTGTTTGTATGTAATCCTATTATATAGAGAACAATTTAAGTTATCTTTGTTCACTATTATTTTTCCAAAAGTTAAGAGAAAATCTAGCTGTGGCATCTGTCTGGTACTGTGCATGGCTCAGCAGGTCAGGCCCGGGATTAGAAGGTCGATGATTGGGATCCTGTCCGCCCAAGAATAGTCATATGTCCGTTGGGCCCTTGAGCAAGGCCCTTAACCTCCTAAAATGCTCCAGGGGCATCTGAAAAATGGCCTGCCCCCATTGCTATGACCCCAGATATCACTCTAAACTGTGTGTGTGAGTGAGGGTGTGTGTGTGTGTGTGTGTGTGTGTGTGTGATGGTATGTTTGTGTGTCTCAAAGGACAGCAGAATGGGATATGCAAAAAAGAAGCATTATAATGTACCTGCACTTCTGCAAACGGCAAATAAAGCTTTTTTTTTGGTGCAGCCCGTAATCTCAGCACTGGAACACAGAGGAGACTTTCCTCTTCTTCCTGTATATTTATTAGTTGGTTTTCCATCTCCAGGTGCATGAGCGCACAATCAGCACAATGAATCTGTGCCGCTTTGTGCCATGAGTGGGTGAGCGCCAGATAACGTGAAAATGAAGAAAGGGCAAACCCGAGCAAAACAGAAAGAACCGGAGTGTGAAAGTAGCCAGGAGTTATCTCTGTAGAAGAAACAGAGCTATGGCCAGGAAACCTTACAAATAGAGGATAATTCACACTTCCACAAGAAAAAAGGTAGCTCTTGTAGCTGAACAAGTAGAGCATCACACAAAGGTCATGGGTTCAAATCCCCGGGAGCACCCATAAATTGTAACCCTTATCTGTAATATAAGTCGTTTTGGATAAAAGTGTCGGGTACATGTAATAAAGATGCACCCATATTTGCAGAAATGTGATAAATGGAAGGGTGGTGCAGCGGTTAGTGCTGCTGCCTCATAGCAAGAAGGTTTGGTCCCAGGTCCTTTCTGTGTCGAGTTTGCACGCTTTCCCTGTGTTCATGTGGGTTTTCACTGGAGGCTCCAGCTTTCTCCAAAAGTCTGCAGGATAGGTTGATTGGTGAGACTACATCGGCCCTGTAGTTCTGTGTGTGTCCTGTGGTGTGTTGGCGACTGCCCAGGGTTGGTTCCTGGGTTAGGCTCTGGTCCGGCCTGCAACCCCAGTTGGGATTAAGCAGTTTCAGAAAATGGATGGATGATAAAAGGATGTGTTTAATCTCAGGCTCACAGAAAGGCTTCATTCTGCAGCATTGTTGTAGATTTATTGGTATCATACAAAAGTCTATTGACAAGCAATATTTAACATCTGCACATATCTTCTGCACAAACATTTTCTTTTTATTAAGTGTCATAATGTTTCTGACTGACTCATTCAGTTCTATTCTTGCCATATTACTATTAATTGCAATTGGAGTCATTGGCTCTCAATGGGTACTAAACCCAAATGTCTGGCATTTTATGTTATTGTAAGAGATAGAGAGGTAAGGGGCACATGCTGATTACAGTGCATTGCCACACCCACTACACAACAAACCACCTCAGGGATAAGAATCTGAGTGCAGCTGTGATACCTCAGCACTACACTAGCCCAAATGAAACAGTGTGAGTTCTTTCCAGTGGCTGGAGTGCCAATCCTGCCACCAACCCCCAAATTTCCTGATAAGTCGGAGGACCTCCTTATAGGGCTGGATGTAGATTCACATCATACCCAAGATGAAGCAATTGCAGGTTAAGGGCCTTGCTCAAGGGCTCACAGAGTTGAATGACTCCAGGCATTCACAGGATTTGAACCAGCAACCTTCTGAGTACTGGCAAAGATCCCTAGCCTCAGAGCTACCACTCTGCCAACATCGTAATATTGGTATACTCGGCCAATATTGTAAAGGTGTTACTAATGAGACTGCTTATCAATGACCTTGTAAACTCAAAACAGCTCTTTTAGAACTATAGTTTGGGTTTCAGTTTATTACAGCTTGAAATTAATGTGTTACTTAAAACTACTGATTGTTTCTAGTGTGATATATGTTTTTGTAAACAAAATAATAAAGTAATGATTTTGTAATAAAACCAATAAATTTACAATATTTTTCACAGAATTAAGCAAGTGTCCCAAGACACTGTGAGCACTGTAATTGGCAGGAAAACAAAAGTACTTTCTTGTAGTTAAAACAAGGTTGATTACAATCCCAGGAATGACCTAAAACCAGTGATCCTTAAGAGATCATTAAGAACATCAGTGGTAATGCATTGTGTGCTTAAAGCTTTTAGCTGATTTATGGTGAGTTGCGGGAGCTGGGCCACCAGCCACAGGCCTGTTTGTAGGATGAGATGATTTGCAGACACGAGGTTGTAGAAACCGGCAGGTGAAGCAGTCGTCAGACATCCTTTAATTGTCTACCGCTTCACCTTGTCTGAAATACAGTGGGAATTCACTAATAATGGTTTACCCTTCCTTTGGCACAACTTTGTCACAAAATTAGCATTGTTATTAATCATTTTGAGATATCCAGTTTGTGTTCATTTTATCATGGTTTAGGGTTGAGTTTAAAAGGATATTTAAATAATTATTAAAGCCAGAATGACTGAACAGAAAAATAACCGGCTACCCCATGCGTATTTCTGTACCTGCATGTACGTGTACGTGATGGTTATCAGGGTTCTACACTAACAATTTTTTCAAGGAGCAGTAGTGGCCCTAAGTTAAAAATTTTAGGAGCACAGACAAAATTTTGGGCCCATAGTCAGTTCTGTCTTTTAAGCACTCAAACTTAGTGCATCATGTCATAAGAATGACAGACAAAACTGTAAATAAACTAGATTTTTATCTTCGTTTTTTGGATTTCTTTTGATGTTTCATCATATTCTTCATTGCAGTTCATACTGTAATTAAGTTTGAGTGGCTTGCCCAAGCTTTGTATGTATAGTGTATGTAGCTGGTTTATCTGTATTGTGTGAATTTTATATTAAACTCTGATGCCGTGTCCTGATAGCAAAAGATTCAAAATAAACAGATTTTGTGTAATTGTACACATTACACAAAAATAACCCAGTTACATACATATATAGTAGCAAATTACAAAGTAAATATATATGTGCCACTGCCTTCATGGAAGGTGTGTATGCAGCCCTTTTATTTGAGCAAATGTGCCGTTAGTGTTAATCAGCAGCGAATCTTAACACCCTAAACCAAAAAGCCATAATGTTCCTAAAATACTGGCTGCTCTGTCCTGAAATTGAACAGCTAAACTTATCTCTATCATACTGCAGAGGTGCACACTGGTTCTGAATCAGCCAATTGTATCGTGAAACGCAACTGGCATGTAAATATATGCAAATGTAGCAGTGTGTGTGACGTAAGAGTGCTTCTTGATGTTTCAGTTTTTCTTAGGCGATGTTACAAGTAACTCGCACCAGTGCGCCTAAATCTTTTTTCACGTTCGCACACCGACATTTTTACTCCCATATGCGAGTGAAATGGGCGCACTGTGGAGCCCTGGTTATGGGGGAGTTCAGTCTATAGGCCGTTTTAAAACGTTTCTGTGTGGAGAATATTTTCCATCTCATGTCACTCACATGTGTGGGTATAATAGGATGGGCAGTAGTAAGCCTTGGAGCTCTTTTTCCTTGACTGACCTTGACGACCTTATGGACTATTCACATTGTGGTGTGGATGACCAGGGTCTCACCAGAGAGCAGAGTTCCCCAGACAGTCCAATATATACACTCACTGGCCATGATAGTAGCAGGTTGGACCCTCTTTTGCCATCAGAACTGCCTTGATTCTTCATAGCAAAGATTCACCAAGGTGCTTGAAACATTCCTTAGAGACTTTGGTCCATGCTGACTTGATAGCATCACGCAATTGCTGCATATTTGTTAGCTGCACCTTCATGAAGCAAATTTCCTGTTCCACCATGTCCCATAGGTGCTTTATTGGTTTGAGATCCGGTTAGTATGGAGTACATTTGAATACAGTGAACTCACTTTCATGTTCAAGAAACCAGTCTGAGATGATATGAGTTTGTGACATGGTGCGTTATCTTATTATTCTGCTGGAAGTAGCTATTAGAAGCTGGGTACACTGTGGTCATAAAGGGAAGGACATGGTCCTCAACAAGAGGCTGTGACATTTAAACAATGCTCAATTGGTAGTAAGGGGCACAAAATGTACCAAGAAAAATATCCCCCACACCATTACACCAACACCACCAACCCGAATTGTTGATACAAGGCAGGATTTATCCATGCTTTTATTTGTTTAAACCAAATTCTGGGCCTAACATCTAAATGTCGCAGCAGAAATCGAGAATCATCTGACCAGGCAACATTTTCCCAATCTTTCATTGTCCAACTCTGGTGAGCTTGTACGCACTGTAGCCTCAGTTTCTTGTTCGTAACTGGCACCCAGTGTGGTCTTCTGCTGCTGTAGCTCATCTGCTTAATGGTTTGATGTGTTCTATATTCAGAGATGCTCTTCTGCATACATTGTTTGTAATGAGTGGTTATGAGAGTTACTGTTGCCATTCTATCAGCTTGAGCCAGTCTGGAAATTGTTCTCTGACCTCTGCCATATACAAGCCATATTTGCCCGGAGAACCACCACTGACTGGACCGGGGTCCGGAATAACCTTTTTCGCTCAGCACTGGTACTCACCGAAATTTCAGGAGCACCAGCACAAAATTTAGGCGCAGCACTTAAATCAACATGCAATGAAACACATTCATATTTTTTCCATTTTAACTGTGTTACTGATAAAAGCTCTGGTAATAAATATAACTAAAAAAAATAACAATGTAACATTTTACTTTAAGGGTAGAAGTCACAATGTGAGGAAAAAAGTCATCAATTAAATGGTGCATTTTAAAGAATAAACACCAATAATACATTTACAAAGGTAAGCAATGTATGTGGTCAGCCTCTATTCCATCAGTGCATCTGCCCCTGTATAGATTATGATTCAAGCTGTTGTTGTGCTTTACCAGTGTTTCATAAGACACTTTCCCACTTCAATTCTGGAGCCTGGTTCATGGTTCCGAGCTCCTGGGCCATCTCGACTGGGAACTTCTGTAGCTCCGGGCCACTTTCGTGTATCGCATTCACACCACACAACCCGAACTGGGAACTTTATGCTAAATATGCATGGGACATGCAAAAAGTTCGTAGGGTAAACTTCACATGTAGTTTCATAAGAAACTACTCCGTCACCACAAAACAATGGAGGATTAACAAGTTTGTTTTATTAGTTAGTTAGTTAATTGTTAGTTAATAGGCTAATAGGGACATCGAGCATGATCATAACAGGACATACTGTATGCTATTATTTATATTTTATTTATTCAACCAGCAACGTTTATAATTCATTATTAAATCTGGCCACCAATCTTTCTTTTTCCACAGAATAAAAAACACTGCAACATTATTCCACTAATAAGTGCTGGCAATTTTCATGCGGGAACCACCAATATTACACAAAAGTACAGGGGTACCTCGGTATACGTCCTTAATCCGTTCCAGATCCTTGGACTTATACCAAACAGGACGTATACCAAACGAATTTTTCCCATAAGAAATAAAGGGAAAATGATTAATCCATTCCCATGAAAAAAAATCCTATTATTATTTGCATATTATACATTGATGGGGTTGTATAAAATAATTTAAACACTGCTTAATACTAAAATACATACATACAAAAGCAATTAGATTAAATAAATGAAAAGGGAGTTATAGTGCAGGTTGTTAACTGAATGGAAGGAACTGGCGTACTGACGCTCGTGGGCAGTCGTGGCTTTGTCTCGAGAGAGGTAAACAAGGGTAGTGCGCGGTGTCGTGACTCATTTTGAGCCATACAAGTTCTAGCACGTGAGTCGTATTCCAAACAAAGGTCGTATACCAAGCAAAATTTTCCGCGTCCAAACAGGACGTATACCAAGTTGGAATCCAAAGTGGACGTATACCGAGGTACCACTGTTTATTGGATATTGACTGAATTCTCTGATGCAGAAACATGGAGGTGCAAGACAAAAGGCATTCATTTATGTATCAAATGTAATTAAGATACAAAAATTATTTCAACTGGCCAGTTTTTGCTCTCTTTTCCCGGCACTTTCAAGTTAGCCCCGGTGCTTATGGTCAATCAGTCAGCAAAGTTTATTGCTGTAAGTGCCACTCTAGTAGTGCCTTTGAGGAACTGCAGTGGAAACACTACATAAGTTCCTGGTTCCAGAAAAAAAAATGTGGTGGGAAAGCACCTTATGTATCTCGCTCTCACACACACTCATACACAATTCTCGCTCTCTCAGGGTGTTTCACATGATATACGATGATGCTTTTAAAAAAATGGGGGCCATATTTGGAAGTTGCACTGGTGTGCCTAGTTATAAAATTTTGTCACACTATCTTCAAAAATGGTCGCAAAATGTGATTAAATGGTCGCAGTCTGGAGCCCTACTAGATGTTTTTTCTTTTTCAGCTCATTGTCTATAAACCCTGGAGATGGTTGAGCATGAAAATCCCCGTAGATCAGCCAATTCTGAAATACTCATACCAGCCCATCTGGCACCAACAGCCATGCCACGTTCAAACTCACTTAAATAATCTTTGTTTCCCAATTCCTGTGTTTCATGTGAACATTAATTGAAGCTCCTAAATTGTAGCTGTATGATTTGATAAGTTGTGCTGCTGACATATAATTGCATGATTAGATATTTGATTTAACATACAGTTGAACAGGTGAAAAAAAATTTCAGTCCAAGAGCACCCTTTTTGAAATGTGTGCAGGGGAGTACATTTCAGTTCATTTGTCTTGTGCCCCATTCACAGAAAAGCCAAAGGTTGTTGTTGATAAATTGCCCTTTTTGAGGCCAGGCAACACATCTGAATCAGAGAGTTAATTAAGCATTAAAATGGTTTGATGGCCAGATGATTTTTTCCATTTATTGCGGCGACTTTCAGCCGGTCGGTTGGGTTCTTCCTTTCTCTTTTCATTAATCTTCTTGCTTGCACACTAACACACAATCACATATAAAACTTTATTTTGTAAAGTTATATGAACATGATGTATTATCCTCCGTACACTTCAGTCATTCCAAACAGTGCCAGCTTGCCTCCATTAATTAAACCAATTCACTTGATGCCAGGCGCTAACGATAAATAAAACTGTTCCTGCTTTCTGTCTTTCATCAGCATAGGGGTGCTGTTTTCTTTATAATCTATAGTATTTTCCAGAACCGGACTCTGCTGTAAGCGGAACACAGTTCTTCTGATTATTTTAAAATGGGATTTGTGTAAAGGTGAAGCAGTAAACAGGTGGAAATGAGAGATCCTAGTCAATGACTAACTCCCGTGACACGTCACTCTCAGACTCACAGGCGTGCAGCTTGCATTACTGAAGCATGGAGAGCTCATCGCTGAATATTGGCACCAAAGATGTAGCTTTTCCAGAAAGGTGTTTAGGAGCCGAGGCCCTTATTTAAATGTAATGTTGAAACTGAGATTGAGATCGATGAACTTACAGTAGATCTACCAGAAGAGTTACATATATACTTCAGAATGTGATCTTTTCTGATGTGACCACATGGAAATTTTAATGAACCAAGAGCATACTGTAGAATGTATCGGCTCATTCAAATTGTTGAACCATTTGAAGTACAAATTAAATGATAGCACTAAGCTGCATGCAACCTGTTTTAAATCAATTAATTAATCTAACTAGCTAGTATTTTGATATACGTTCGGTTTGAGGTAATGGATCTGCTGGATTCCACAGTATTTAGTGACTGGTCATGTGGCTTTTTCAGAAGGTGTGGATAAGTTCTGGGGTCATCTGTTGTACTCTGGTCTCCCTTTTGTTTTCTAGGAAATTAATTGTCCTCTGGTGCTTTAATGAATTGAGATTCTGCAACTGTGCTTTTTGCTGACTGATGCGTCCGGTGATTAACTTTTAATCAAAATAACCCTGTAGCGCACAGTGCCCCTGCTCATTGTGTTGTGCTCTTAATTTCACACAAATGCTGCATTTTTGCCTACGCTGTTTTTGCATCTTTAAAGAGTTTACCATTTTTTCTTACATCTTTCTAACTCCCCGTGATTTTTTTCTTTGCTTTTATCATCAGCCTGCCAAAGTATGTTTTTTTTTTTTCCATCCTCAGTACTTTTAAATTATGTAGACAGCTTTATGAAAAGGAAGAAAAAGTAATAGGTCATTTATTCAACCCTCTGCAAGTCAGGTTCCTAAAGTAGACAGCTCTGACAGATATATTCATGCTGGAACTATATGACCTGGGAAATATCACTGTCGTCGAAATATGAACAGAAAATTAATTGTCTGCCAAAATGAACATGTTCCGTTTTAATAGCATTTTTAATCAAATGCATTTTTAAATTAACTCCGTTTCAAATTAATGGCACGTGTTAATACGGACCATACTGCTGTTTTACCGTCTATCACTGAAGCTAATTTCACACATCCCAACACGGTTGTCCCCAAGTGCTTAAGACACCATATAGTAACATCTTGACAAACAGAGAAATTAACAAAGTAATGGTATTATGGATGAACTTGAAAGTAATTAGCACTTTTTGATGTTCAGTGTCGGTGTGGAAAATTCTGGAAAGCCCCCAAGGTCAGCTCTCAGTCTCCAGAGCCAGCAGACTGGCCAACCCAGCACACAAACCACAGTCTCGCTTTTCTTAATAGCTGCGTGGGCATTAAGGGAGAAGGTTTACCAGTGGTGGAGTTGGCTTCCTGTCAGTTCCTGTTAGGTCAGCCGCTGATGGGCAGCAGGGGTCGGGCCTGCAGGTGGCATGGAAGTCAGCAATGACGCCTAGGAGCCTATAAGTTGCCAAATCCGTTTTATTAGACGGCCCCTGCTGTTGTACCCATGAGAAAAGCACTTAAGCCGGAATTGCTCCAGTGAACTATCCAGCTGTACTAGTTGTAAATAAAATCTTTTTTGGACGAATGTCCAAGCTAAGTGATTAAGCAGGGTCTCTTGGTGGCACTGCAGAAGGTTCCAGAATGTTCCGTGGGATTGATTGTGGGATCCTGCTCTTTAGTTTATGCTGCTCTTAGATCACAAACCCATAGCCTTTTGCAGTCTGTTCACACGATATTTTTTGTTCTGCATTTACATTTATTGATATGTTGATATTTCAATACATGTAGTCATAATACTTACATGCAGCCAGGCTGTCCTTTGTGAATACATATTAGCAAAATGCTTTTTCATTGTGAACCAGAGAAATAGAATAATGATGTCTGACTTTGTGCTCTCATACCTCCAGAATTGGTTCACGGCTCATCTTAATCCTACAAATGGATATCTGTCTAATCAGCTTGATTATAGGGGAAGCTGTATTGATTTTAAGTTAACCTGTATTGATTTTATTTACATGTTGATTTAAGGAAACAAGTTGTTTCTGATTCTTATTTTTGTAGTTTCTATGTTCTTATATTCCATTCTCTGTTGTGGGCCACCTTATCTTAGAAATATGTTCTGATAATTTAGATATAGAAGATTAATCTTGCATGGGGGACTGTGGGGCAGGCAGTGTCGTATAGGTAATAGCATAGATAACAGGAGCAATCAGATAAGCTGGGGGTGAATTGATTGGTTAACTGACTCTCTCCATATATCCAAGTGAAGAGTATTAACAATAAATACTGCATCCTTTGGAAGAAGAACTGCTGGTGTTACTGTGGACTCCTTTCAGTGAGATGGACAAGGACGAGGTGAACAGCATGGAGGAAGACCAGAATTAAGAGCACATTTTATTTCACAGCTCTTTGCTTTTGCAATGGCTGCAGTATTGATTCCCCAACAGTGAAACCCTTTGAAATAAAATTCAGCTGAATTCTGAAGAGGTAAAGAGTGGTTTAAATCTCTTTGAACTATCTTCTCCTTTTAAGTCTTGTAGTTTTTTTTTTGATTTTTAAGATCCCATTTGCCTTTCATCTCTGGATAATGGTATGAAAAGTATATTTGCAGGCATAGAGATGTACCTGACATACTGGCCTGTTTTCGCACACGGTGATGCGATGCACATCGCAAAGTATAAGCAGCTGCGCTCAATAGCAGTACCTGTGTGATAACGAGGGGAATAAAAGCATCCACGGCTTGCCATTTGGGCAAGTCATTCTCCACCAGCTGAGATGGGGCTAGTTGCGGTCACGTTTTGTGTCAGCCGATCTGCGTGCGTGCGTGCTTTGGCCATGCGCTTGTCACTCTATGCACTGGAGAACACCGGCTCCTTTAACTGCAGAAGTCGACTGTCACCTCAGCTACGCAGTGCAAGGGGGCAATTACCAGGTTACAGCAGTGAGATTTGCTGACGAGCTGCAAACATCTGACGTCTCTGGACTGGTGATGACGAGTGTCATTAGTAAGGATTAATTTACTTCCTATAAAATGTCTTTAGATAGCTAAACTATTAAAAAAGACTAGAACAAAGTACTATAAAAAAAAAAAAATTACACAAGTCAAAGGACTAACAATCCCAAGCATTATAAACAGCAAATGAGTCCCAAGCTGGTGACTCTCCTCCAATACCTACCCAGCTGGCCCTGTTTATCCCTAATGATATAATCAGTCCAATCAGGGGCAGCTGGGTGTTAATTGTGGGAAACTATTGGCACAGGGCTGGTGATCAATCACTGTGACAGCAAAAAAGGAAGAAAAATGCATCCAAATGTAGGCCAGTGGTTTGGGCATGTCTCCCACTGGCTCACACAGTACATGGAGTGCCACAGCCACAGCCACAGCCACAGCCACAGCCACAGCCACAGCCACAGCCACAGCCACAGCCACAGCCACAGCCAC
>JAODKC010000111.1:155163-167663 GCA_026777985.1 Mormyrops attenuatus
ACACACATATACACACTAAATTAGTGTTAATTAAGCTTGGGAGCATCATCTTCAGTCCCAGCGTGGACTGGACTCCAGTCTGTCACTGGCCACACACTCATATGCAGACTGTAGAGGTTTCAGATACAACTGTGTAAAAGTCTCGGGCAAAGATAGTGTTTAAAGGTATTTATCTGGGTAATAACTATATATTTGCACAGGGAAAAAATAACATTAGAACCTATGTAAATTAACAGTAACACTACAAAAATTATTTCATTAACACTTAAAGCATTCATGTATAATGCATTATAATGCATTCATAAAGTATTATAAGCATGTCTATAAATATTCATTAAAAAGAATAACACATTATAACCATGTGTATTATGCATTGTGAATGCTCTATGAAGCTCTCATCTATAATGTACTGTAAATATCTTCATAATGAATTATAATGGCTTATACTGACCATTATAATGCATTATGAAGGTATTTTTTGTGCAAAAAGTTCCTGATATCTACTGTAGTTGGATGGCCATATGAACTTCACCACTAGCCCAAATAATTACTTAATTAAATTATTTAAATAAGTCATTGATGTATTGATTAGCCAAAGAGAGTGTGTTACTGGTCGAGTCAAAAACATCATCATTTTCTTTGCATAAGACTTTTGCACAGTACTGTATAGAAATAATCAAACATATTTTGTCTTTTCTGGATGCTGTTGTTGGTTTGTTTCCAAGATGTTTGTCACATGATCATAAATGGTAGCACAAGTTTCAGGTTGAGATGATGGAAAGAGGTGCAGTAGAGATTTTAAAATTTTTCATATTAAGAGTTATCCATTGAGTTTTTCTCACGAAAATATCAAATGTCTTATGTCAAGGTTTTCTGTTAACATTCAAGAATCATTCCAGATGGTGTTCATCGTTGCTACTGGTACCCAAGGACATTCCTTTGGCCCTCCCAATCCACCAAGTATTGTAGCCAGCTATGGCAACACAGGAGCCCAGGAGCACTCAGATGAAGTCTTGGGAATGGCCTGGAAGGTGATAGCCTACACTAGCAGTTTTAATAAGGACACGTGGAATGAGAGATTTAGCTTGTACTGTGATGGTAGAATGAGAGTGTAGAGTATGGAGTCAAGTTGTTACACAAATGGAAAAGGACCAATGAACCTAGAATTTAGCTTCTTACAAGGGAGCCTGAGGGGAGAGAGTCCTACACCGCTTGTGGAAATGACCGTAGGTGTGAATAAACCTCATGATTTCCTGATTGAAATGTCTGGTCTAGCTGCTGGACTGTACCTGGAGCATCTCAAAAAATGAGAACAGTCCTCACAGCATGCAGGTTTTAAAGACATGGTGGGATAAAATCTGCAGTATCCAGTGCAATGGGTAATCTTTTTCACAAAACTAGCTAACACCCCTTGCAGAACCAAGAGATTGGTGGCAAAGTCAATGGCTAAATGAGACCCAGGTCTATAAGGTGTGGCTAGAGGTTATAAGATACCACAGGACAGCCGACAAGGTGCATTTAATTGGGCACAGTTGGGATATGCAATGACAAATTAGTTTACTTCGCAGTCTGAGGCCTGCAGACGGTGTTGATTTGGGGCAGTGGGGGCCAGTTTCCTGGGTGTCTTTGTAGGAGGAATAAAGTGAATCCGGTGCAGCGGGGGTGAGGCTTACTGTGGCTAGAAGATGGGTTTTGTAGGAAGGATACTCAGTAGGAATTGGATTAAAATTAAGGGCCAGTTGGATCTGTTCTATGATATTTCAGTGGATGGGCATGATGCAGTAGAGACATGCCATTGCTGGAAGATGGGTCTTGTAGGCAGGACGTTCAGTAGGAGCTGGATTAGAATTAAATGCCTGTTGGATCTGATCCATGATGTCCCACCGGATGCACTGCATGTGGGAGGTAGAATTGTCTCTGGAACGTCTTTATTTTATGGAGTCTGGACAGAGAATCGGCCATTTTGTTCTTGGATCTGCCGGACCTAAAACTGGACCTAACTGAAGAATAAACACTAGCACTCCTGACACAGACTTTCAAGATGGATAAGAACCTGGAAAGGATGCTGAGCTCCGTCGGGCTAATGACACCAGAAAGCGAATCCTCAATAGCTAATTTAATTGCTAGTAGCTTCCCATTGCCAAAGTCAAAATGCATCTACTCCAGAGAAACCATTCTTATGTGCCTCACTTAACAATTGGGACAAAACTGCCCTTACATTTTTATTTTTTTTTAAAGATGAGGGATCAACTTAATTACCACTTTATCTGGGTTGTGAGTGGTGCTGCAAAACAACTGAAATTCCTTATAAATACAGCGGTACCTTGACCCACGAACAGTCCTGTTCACAAACCAATCGGGTTACAAACCAGATGTTGGAAATTTTTTTGTACCGGTTTGCGAACTGTGTTTCAGGCTGCGAACACACCCGAAACACGAAGGAGTGTATATTATGCCCACGAACGGTTGTGGAATGTATAAAAAAACTTGTTGTAGATGTATGTCTTTATCATACAGTATTTCTACAGAGGTCAAATGTATGAAAAAAGAAAATGGAGAGAGACAGAACGTTCTTTTATAGCAGTACCTTTCAGTGATTGATAAACATGTAAATTTGTGATGCTTTTAACAGTCACGTATCTATACATAAAATTACAGTACTTCATTAATAACGTAAATTATTAAGTAACTCCTATTTAAGTGTTATGTTAAATTTTCGAAATTGCTGTATTGTTATTGACTGTTACTCAGTCTTTTAATGTTAATTGTTTAGTTTTTTGGAGGGGATGTTTTGTGATTCTTTTCCATGTTTTGGCGTCTTTCGAGCGACCAGCCCGCCAACAAGCGTATGCTCAGTTGTGTATTGGTCCGCCTTCCGTAAACGTATTATTTGAATGAATTATTTGTATTTACATTATTTTAAATGGGGAAAAATTGATTTAGGTCGCAAACTTTTTGGGTCGCGAACTGAGTCCTTGAACGAATTAAGTTTGTGCGCCGAGGTACCACTATACTATGATATAAATTTATAAACCCAAGGAATTTCTGTAATTCTTTGAAGTAAGTTTACCTCACTCCTTTTTCAGCTACTACTGTACCTTTGAGTGATCTGTTAGTACTCATTGAGGTTTAAACACATGCCCAAGGAACTGGGTTTCAGTTTTGTGAAGTTCATGTTTCACTAATTGGACGAAGGGACTTTTAGTAAGGAGCTCCTGCAAGAGAGGTAAACATGAAACATGTGGCTTTGATAATCAGGTAAATTTAGGAATAATCAGTATAAACAATGACAAATCTTCCAAGGTCCACATGCAGAACCTCATTGATTAAGATCTGGAAAACCAACGTCATATTGACTAGGCTACCGGGTATGATAAAATATTCATAATGGCTACAGTTGGCACTGAATGTGGGGTTCCACTTATCACCTTCATGTATCCGTAAGAGGTAGCATGCACTTCACAGGTCTAAATTTGTGAACTACTTAGCTTCCTGTAGTTGCTCAGGGCTGCAGGAACCAGAGGTTGTAGTTAATAGTACTGCACCACGATGTAATTTAGGCTGAGGTAGTTGATACCAAGTCAGAAACCACCATTATCCTTCTCTATGAATAAGAAACGCCACCATTGCAGGCAAGGTAGACAGGTATATGAATCCTTGATACAAAGCTTCCTGAATAGACATTGCCATAGCTTGTGAGCCTGGATCGGACACTTGATTTGACCTTTAGGCAGCAGATCAATAGCACAATCCCAAGGTCGATGTGGTGGTAGACAGGTGGTCATTTATTTGTTGAAGACCTTGTTGAAGATCTTGAAACTCTGGGGGAAAGAAAAGATTCCCAGAGCCTATTAGATTGTCCACATTTGGCAAGTAAGGCACGAAAAAACTGTCCTTCCCACAGTCAATTAGCTTGTTCTTAGAGCATGAAATTTTGGGATTGTGGCACATTTACCACAGGTGGCCCAATCTACTAAAAATTAAAAGTAATTATAATTGTACCTTGAAGTGCATTTTCCTAGTGTAGACGAATGGACATATAGCACTGAAATGAGAAGGACGGCTTGCGTTGAATGCCCAGAATGACCACAGAATAGACTCAGGTGCTGTTCCACTCTATACCTTTTCTCTTCCAACAGATGCATTTGACTAAGTTGCATGGATACTCCACTGTTGTCACTTGGGTTGACAAAGGCAGATGGAAGATAGTCTAGAGACTGAATGTAAATGGGAGAAACACTTTTAATCTAAAGGAGGCTATCAGCATAGATTTTCAGGCAAATGTTCTTCCAATGCCAGTGAGTCATCCCTACAGGCTAGCTGGATTGGAGGTTTTGGCCTGGTCCCTAATGAAACACAGTAATCAGGGCATAGTCATTCCAGCTACTGTTCTGTCCCAACTGGAGTCTGGAATTCTAAGGCATATTCTTCTGCAGTTTTGTTCGCCTGCACTGTCAGAAAAGGTTGTACCAATTTGTACCTTTGTGTATCACTGGGGTTGTACCATCAAGGGTCTGCCAATTGTTCCCTATAGCTGTAGGAAATTGTACCTTTCAAGATACAGAAATTAACTTTGAGGAACATCCCCAAAGTCCAAACATCATCGATGTACCCCCACAGGTACTAAAATGTTCCTTATAGTCAATTTCTTTACCTTAAAAGGTACAATTACCTACAGCTATAGGGTACAATTGGTAGAATTTTGAGGGTACAGCTCCAATAAGCAAAGGTACAAACTGGTATTTTTTCTGACAGTGTATTGAAGAGCCAGCATATGATTTCCAGCGCTTCTGGCCTCCAAAGGGTGGTGAATCGCATCTGAAACATATTTTATAAAAGTAGGCAGGAATCTGATGGGGAGGTTAGGATCCCATTGAGACCAGATTATGGTTGCTCAGTGTAAAATCCTACCAACGAGCAGCAAAATAAATGCATAGAATCTGAACATCATGGAACACAGTAGGTTGACTAATGCGATGTCGTGATTAGAAGCCTTCAAATTAGTTGGTGCATTACTTTGTGCTGGAGAAGAAACTGGATCTGCAGATGCAGATGGTGACGTGGTGGGAAAAGATCCAGTGTGCAGAATTTGTAGCACCTCATCTTCGGATTTAAGCCCCTTTCAGACATGCACTAACACCCTGAACTTTTCTAGACATTGTCCAGAGGGGCGGTATTTATGAACACAAATATCCAAATCAGTCATGCCAGACTTTACCCTGCTAAGTCACTAGTACAAAGTCCAGGAAATTTATGATTGACCTCCATGTGTGAATGGAACAGGGAGAATTCTGGAGAATTCACCATGAGTTATTAGGTGTGCTGATGATGTGAAAACATAAGAATACAAATATGTGAGGACAAGGAAGAGGAGTAGTTGACACAAAGAAGACCACAACAAACATGGCAAACCGGAGAGACAACAGGATTTGGGAACTTCTGTCAGTAGAGCTGGAAACAAAACATTGTGATTACTGCAGTGTCCTTTTTTGCATCATGCCCTGCCTCGTGCATGCTCTACCCAAGCGCCACCCCACATCTAAACTAACCAGAGTATTTCTAGTAGGTGTGTTATGCCTCGTGTGTAAAAGTGTCGCTTGTGAGTTCACATCTCACAAGGACATTCTCTGGTTGTGTGCCACGTGTGAGAGGGCAACTCCAGAATATGTCTGTACCTGATTCTCCAGACAATGTCCAGAGATATTTGTGAAAACATCTCTAGAAATGCTCTGTAGGTGTAGTTCATGCTGACCTAACAATGCACCTTGTGCTCCAATGCTGCTCGCAAAGACACTAAATCTCTTGGATTTTTTTCCTATGCTCTGAGCATAATGAAAACATTTACGAGGGATTTCCTCTCTAGCTTTAGAAATACTGAGTCACATGTTAAAGGGTGTAGTCCTTCCAAAGTAATATGCTTTAAAGTTTATGAGCTGTGCTTAGTGGAAGAAGTACAACTTCTACATTTTGTTGTAACTTGCCCATATGTCTTGGGTTTTCAGGGACACTGTCAAAACCTTTGGAGGAAAGGCTATTTTCTTTGCAATATTTCTTTAGCAGTGGATGAACCATTTCTCGAAATTATCCTCACATTTTGCAAGTGTGACCAAAGCTTTACCAGTGCCTGAAGAGGCTCAGGGATTTTCAGGATGACCCAGGGATTTTCAGAAAGACACTGAGGTTCTCAAAAGCGAATGGTCTTTTGCACCAAATTTGCACTGTAATCTGATCATTTGTGGCCTTAATTCCAAGCTGTATTCGTTCCACTGTGTTTCCCAGAACAGTTCCATCACTTGATCTACACTCTGTTCACCTTTTTCAGTTATTTTTTTGCAAGGTCTCCACAAAATTGTTCGGTAACCTCAGTGTCAACAATAGCTGTCTTACCATTGACTTTCACATCGTGGAGGGTAGAACAATTCACCAATCTTTAATTCCATACTTTGTTTCAAGTTTCAAAGATTTGTCAAGTCTCTGAAGGACATAAGAAGTAGGGAAAAATAAGAATTAAAATAAGGAGAGTGGTATGTATTGTTCCTAACCATTCATCCAGAACAGCATCCCAGGAACCTACCTCAGAAATCACAGGTCATAGTAAACACAATGCAAGCCCATCACAGGACAGACACACACTGGACAATTTAGAGATATCTATATGTTCTTGTTTGCAAGCAAGGGGAAAGTTCAGGTCCAGAATGTAAAAGTTCAGAGCAAGATTTTGGTTCAACTAACTAGTTGAGTACTCTGTGACTGTGACTCTTCATATTCAACTGGTTGGTTGCAACAACATCTTGGTCTGGATTTGTACTCTGGGGACCGGAACTTTCCACCTCTATTTCCATTGTAGGGGGACTAAATCAGCAGCCTCTCACATCTGAGAGCGTGAGATCGGCCCCTTTCCGAAAGGTGACGGTGACGCCTTTCTGCTAATGAAGTGCGCAAACCGCGGCAGCCTGAACATCAAAGTCATGTTATTCTCCCCACAGCAATTGAAAATATTACACCATCAGTCTGCCACTGTGCCAGCAGCAGTCTGGTAAATATTCACCTGTTGTTGTGTGGAAGTCAGAGTCTCTGAGCATTAAATGCTTTCTGTGATCAATCTTCTGAACAATGCTAATAAGAAATAGGAGAGATTCTATTTCTGTGGTTGTCAAGGCAACAAAAAAATTTCTGCACCCAACAAACTGGTAGTAAACTGTTCACCAGAAACATCTGTTATGCTTAATGGCTTTATAAGCACATTTTATTCTGTCAGACGATTACATAATCCATCTAGTATCACTGTTTGCTTGGTCAGTGTCTATAATATGTGGACTGGATTATCTGGATTATTTTATAAAATTATTTTATAAGAAAAATATGCCTGATTTATGTTTATATCCTCCATGTTAAAATAAATACCAACCAATTTATCCATATCCCATCTGTCATAACCAGACTTCTCTGGTCCAGGGATTCAGTAAGCCTGGAGTCCCTCCTAGGAAGAAGCACCCTGGATGGGATCCCAGTTTATCACAGGGTGCGCGCACACATGTAATCACATGCTATGGGCAATTTAGAGTCTGTTTTTTGACTGTGAAAGGAAGCCTGAGTAGCAGCCAGTTAAATATTATTACATTAAAGCAGAACTTGTCACTGGTGGGCGAAACTATTTTGGCCCATCTTATAAGTAAGGCCACACCATGGGGTTGTGGGAATTTTTTTAATAATAATAATGATGTAGCGTACCGCAGAATATTGTCTCGGTGTGCCCTGATTGGGTACTTTCAGTCTATTTTTGTATCCTATATGTGAAAGACCTGCTTATGTTTTAATTTCTGTGGCTCTTAACAATGCCTTCTTACTGATAGTGTTTCCCTCAGGGATTTCCCCGAGATGAGTGCTTAAGCGCATTCAGACTGCACATTAAAACCCAGGACCAAAACGCCCAGCGAATTTAAGGATCTGCCAAAGGGTATGAGACACAACAACAAAGCTTGGCTGCCTAAAACGTGCATGTCACAAGGGTTGTCCGCTGGTCCAAGAACCCAAGGCAAAAAATGTGTCCCAAGTTAGGCTAGCTTTTACAGTGATGTCATATTATTCTTGCTGGCATATTGTAATACCACTGTAAACTGCACAGGGTTAACCAACCTGCTACTGGATAATATCATTCTTAAAGGTTTAACTCTCTGTGGTGAAGATGTGCATTTTACTAGGGTGACATTAAGGATGCCTCTGTAATTACACTGTAAATATGATTTAGAAATGAATATACGACATTCTACGAAATTCTTAGTGTTTTACTGATATGCCACTTTTTCTATTAAGAATATTATGGAGTTTTTTTTTTAGTCAACTGAAAGGTGTTCTAGCAACGGCATATTCAGTATATTACTATTTTAGGAGGCAAGCATACTGACAGATTTTTGTAGGTAGAATAAATATGGATCGGTTATTTTTTCCCTTGTCTCAAAGTCCAGGGGAGTCTTCATAGTGTGTCGCTTGTGAGTTTGCGTGTGCAGGGAAGTATCGACTTGACTGCGTCTACCTGCATGCAGTCAATTCGTTTCCTCGAGAAAGATGGCTTTATTGATAACACAAGAGAGATGGAGCCCCCTTGTGTCGCCTCTAAGCGCCCCGAGAGAAGGCAGCCGTCATGTAAGAGTCTGTGATGTGTCACATTTGCGGCTGCGGACGGCTCGGTGTAGCTGAGACGCGGGCGCCCGAAGGGCTCTGACTGTTGTTCCAATCCTGTGATGAAGCGTGTGGGGAAAACACGTGGGGGAATGTGTTCTAGGAGAGAACAAGCAGTCTGGAGCTGTTGGGGCGGAGGGGGGGGTTATTTCCTTTCAGCAAAAACACGACTCATTCAATTGCTCTACTTTGTGCCAGTACAGATGAGATTATGCATTTCTGCTGTGCAAAGAGAAAATAATGTAAGCAAGTTTACCTGTTTTTTATTTGAGACTGTCTCTCTTTTGAGAAGGCCGTCTTGGGAGGAAGTGTCAGGTGAGCAGGGTTGGCGTGCTAATTGGTTTCACCTATTTCCTGTGATGTGTGTAACCTTGCAAGTTGCAAGCCACCCTGTGGACCCCAGCAAGCAAAAGCTTTCACAGTCAGTCTGTTTGGGTTTCTTTCTAGCCCCTGCTGAACGGGCCGGTTTTCTTTTCACTTTTGGTCAACTGACAGGTGCGCTAGCAACAGCATATTTGTTATACTGGAGCACATTTATCAATATGCCAAAGTCTCTGAGCATAATTTAAACATTTCCAAGACATTTCTTCTCTAGCTTTAGAAATACTGAGTCACATGTTAAAGGGTGTAGTCCTTCCAAAGTAATATGCTTTAAAGTTTACAAGCTGTGCTTAGTGGAAGAAGTACAACTTCTACATTTTGCTGTAACTTGCCCATATGTCTTGGGTTTCCAGGGACACTGTCAAAACCTTCAGAGGAAAGGCCATTTTCTTTGCACTGACGGATAGAGGTACACCAATAAAGATCCCATTCCTGCCCAGTCCAATGTCATGTAGTTCAGAACAGACATTATTTCACACTCTTCAAGACCTCACCTTGGCAAAATGTCTTTCTTCTCACTTTTTCCTCCTTCCTGTACCTTTCATTTTACATTTTTAACACTGACAGCCACTGTACGAGTGACTTAATTGTTTGATTTCGTCCTTAATAACCGCTTGTCCTGTCGTCGGACATCAGGTGGTGAAGGTCGCCGGAAGCAACATCTCCCACAAGCTCCGGCTGTCCAGCGTGAAGCCAGCGGACGAGGGCACGTACGAATGCCGGGTCATCGACTTCAGCGACAGCAAGGCCCGACACCACCGGGTCCGTGCCTACCTGCAGGTGGAACCAGAGAAGACCTCCCCGGACGTTACGCACCTGGAGGAAGCCCACCCTTCGGAGCTCAGGCAGCAACCGCAGTCACATGACCACCAGAAAGAGGACAGGAAGCTGAAGAAGCTTTCGGATGGCGCCCCCACTGACTGCACTGACAGCTGCGTCCTTTAGGGTCACAGCTGTGTGTTTAGTGTACACCAGGACGAAGGAATGCATGTTCTTAATCTTTATGAGAAGGTTTCTCATCCATAGATGCCGTTAGTTCTGCTTTGGTAAAGCTCTGATTTCTTTTACTGATTTTTCCTTTTCATTTTGTAGTCGCTGTGGCAAAGGCTGACTTTCTGCTATTTTGGGGGGGGTTTGTCTTTTTTGCTTTGTTTTTTTAAGGCCTGATGGGAAATATGTATTTTATTGTTGAAGCTCTCATTCGATGTGTGTAATGTGATTTTTTTTTTTTATTATTTAACTTTTTCTTGGTCCTCAGCTAAGATGAATGGCATAAAATGCTGCTGCTATTCAGTGTTTGAACCATTCTTTTTATCATTTGCACACTTTGCCTTGATGTTTTGTAAGAAATCAGTGTATACTCTTGTACATTTTTAAACAACTTCTGAAAAATGTTGGTCACGCCATAAATGTATGCCTTCAGTACATTAAATTAATCGTAAATGAAACAAAAGCGGTGATTTAGCTTGCCTTCATGATCTAAGTTGTTTTTTTTTTGCTAACTTTGCTTCTTGGCAAAACTTAATGTCATTTTCAGTATATGTATACAGTAAATTGGTTTTTAAAAATCCTGTCTTGGTTCATTTAGCCATATACTGATTGTACCACAGTTTTACTTTTTACCTTAATTAAAATACTTTTTCTCCAAAAGAGAAATTACATTTTATTTTTGACAGATGCAAATTGCTGATGTAAATCAGTGGTTACCCTCGAGTCAGGAAAAACCGAAATGAAAGCGATTGTAAGGGAAGTCATTTTCACTGTCTTCATCATTCATTTGCAAATGGCCTTTATTATATAACTACCATATCACAATGGCCATGTCCTGTTGTACAAGCCAAGGTCTCTGTAGGTGCCATTGAACCAAATTATTTTAAGTGCTTGTAAGATGTCACACCAAGCTTAAGAAGCTGCAGTGTCATCCAAAATGAAGCACCACTGGGATACATAACATTGTCCTTGGAGTTTTAATCTGAATTGTACTCTTGCCTCATTAAAATCTGTATTCATGTTATAATTCAAATCATATCATATGGGGGGACACAAGAAATTTCAGAAGAAGCCGGGGTTACTTTTAACTTAATTTAAGATGGCATAAGGCCAAAATTAATTTAAAAATTAGCCCACAATTAAATTGATATTGGTTATCATGCATACTGTGGCTGGTTTTACTTGTTACATCAGCCCGTGGTCTGCAAACTATATTATTCAACTATTACGTTTTTACTAAATTTTTAATTCATTACTATCCGAGTGTAGCAGAACTGATAATGATACAGGATGCATACATACTACAGCAATATACATTTTAAATGATTTATTACCTAGTTTAAGAGTTTTTCATATAACTGTCATCATTATTGATATGTCACTTCCCCATCATCCATAACCGCTGATCTAGGGTGAGAGTGAGCCTGGAACCTATCTACAAAGCTTTGGACACAAGGCAGGGGAAACTCTGGATGATAGGTCAGTGCCACAATCACACACTATGGGCAATTCAAAGAGAGTGATCCATCTAACCACATGTTCTTTAAGCCCATTTAAAACCAAACTCAGTCTTTGATAAGTGAACATAACACACATTTTTGTTCTGCATCATGTTAAGTAGCATGTTCTCAGCTGAACAACTGTCGTGTCATTGGACTTAAGATAAAAGAGTGCGGGCTTACCGTATTTGGCATATTAGCTTGACTATCACCTACCAGGCTTCCACGGCTTGTAAATAACTCTGCTGTCAGCAACAGAGTGAGCTCACGTGAGCTGCAGGGCATTACATCACTGCAAACATGCATTGTGCAGTTCCAACCCCATCGGAGAGTCCTCAGCAGAGAGGCCGGTTCACATTCCAGCTAAAAGGAACATGATAGAAGAGAGGCATTGAGGACTACCGTCTGTGTCACCCAGCTCTGAGTGTCTCAGGTTCATTAAGCAAATGTCTAGGTAAACATGATCAACTCATTTCCACAATGAGGGCCTTAAGAGCAGACGGCATGTACGAACTAGATCTAATGTCGCTCTGGCAGGCAAACATTAGTAATGTTCTGTTAATGGTGTTTCCTTTCCTGACACGGAGAAGGATCTTGCCCTATGAGGTAAGGAGCACATGCCGATTACAGCGTGTTGCCCCACCTGCCACACGACAAACCACCTCAGGGATGAGAACCTGAGTCCAGCTGTGCGGTGGGTGATACCTCAGCACCACACCAATCCAAATGGACCAGTGTGAGTTTTTCCCGGCGGCTGGAGTGCCAATCCTGCCACCAAATTGCCCTATGACAGCATAAAATTTACTGTCCCCTCACCAGTCATTTTCTTTTGTTTCACTCTAAGCTCATTAATGCCACAGTTTTCAAGGATTTCAAGACACATTTGACTTAGCTTAGTATAGCTCTGGGTAAAAGTGTAGCTAAGCATAAGGAGATTACAATAATTGCCAG
>JAODKC010000111.1:198010-231751 GCA_026777985.1 Mormyrops attenuatus
CCCCCCCCCCCCCCCCCCCCCCCCCCCCCCCCCCCCCCCCCCCCCCCCCCCCCCCCCCCCCCCCCCCCCCCAAACTCAAGTACCCAGGGAAACTCCCATGATGACACAGGGAGAACATGCAAACACCCCACACATGGAACCCTGGTGGAGACTCAAGCTATGGGTCCTGCCTTACATGTGGATGTTACTTTGATATGTACCACCTACCTAATCATTGTTGCAGACTAAGTATACCCCTTCATGGCAACGGTATTCCCTGATGGCAGTGGCCTCTTTGAACAAGATAATGCGTCCTCCACACTGCAAAAACTGTTCAGGAATGGTTTAAGAGACATGAAAAAGAGTTTAAGGTGTTGACTTGGCCTCCAAATTCCCCAGATCTCAATCCAACTGAGCTTCTCAACAAACAAGTATGATCCATGGTCCCTTGCAACTTAAAGAAGCTGCTAATGTCCTGGTATAAGATACCACAAGACACCTTCAGAGGTCTTGTGCAGTTCATGCCTCAGAGGGTCAGAGCTGCTTTGGTGGCATGAGGGGGACATACACAATATTAGGCAGGTGGTTTTAAAGTTATTCCTGATCGGTGTATCATACAATTATTGAATGTATTTCTATAAAAACGGATTTCAGCTAGAGCATTGTACTGTAGATGCTCCCATTAAAAATAACTAAATAAATCAATCATTAATTTTACTCTCTTCCAGGCTTTTACTTTGTAAACTATACAGATGACACGGCATGTTTATGGCTAACTGCTGTGAAAAAACAAAACAATTTCCAAAACAAACATCAGTTCAGATACAAATACATGTCTAGCAGGTAAAAAGATATCATAACAAATGGTGATGAAAGCCCGACAAACAATTCCTGGGAAAACCATTAAAATGAAAATTTTCACGAATGTGTTCTGGCAGATTACATATGTTTATAGGTATCAAGTTACAATTCTGCTAATAGTCTTTTAATAGTGTTTTTCCAGTGAAACAATATTACATATCAAAAAGGCTGTATGTTCCAGATGTTTCTTCATAACATGTCCCACATGTATTCTGTGTACAAAACTTCCATAAAGAATTTTATTACAGCAGTACAGAGTCTTGGTGTACAGCAGTGTGGTCAGGAGAAGCACACATGGGTTTTTCATTCTCACAAGTGTGTGTGTGTTTGTGTCTGCATGTCAAGTGTGCGTGGGCAAGTGTGTCATGTATATATTACATCATGGGGACCAAATGCCCCCACAATGTGATATGTGACAATGTGAAAAACCTGTTGTGGGGACCATTTATTCAGTCCCTACTAGGGGAAACTCTATTTTATAAAAAATTGTGGCTTTGATCAAAAAACTAAAAATGGTGCAAAGTCTTGTATTTTGTTTGGTTACCTATGGTTTAGGTTAGGGCTGGGTAGGGGTTAAGGGTATCATGATTGGGATTGATGGGGAACACAAGACTAGGAAGCACTTTTATATAAGACTGACGAGGGAGCAGGTGAGAGGCAGCTGGAGTGATCCACACAAGGACAGGAACAAGAGGTAAGACAAAACAAGCAACAGGTGTGCCTTGTTAAGGCCTCGCCAGGGGGGGAATGAGGAGGACAATAAGGCAGGATATGGCAACAGCCAATAAACACAACATCGTAAGTATTTACGACATCAAAAGGACAGTAACGCTGCATGTCTACATGCATGCATTTACAGCAGTACGCTGACTTTGATGCCTTTGAATGCTGGATATTTTATTCAGATGAAAAAATTCCATAATCGGTTTGCGTTTCCTAGGCTTATATTGGCTGAAAATGTCCAATCTTGATGACCCACTGTATACTGCTGAATGTTGGGGCTAGAGTGTGGTTGTGGTGGCGAATAACTTTATATCAGGAATGGGAGGACTGAATTTCAGGAAACCAGGTGGGTTTTGGTCGAGATGCTCATCCCTGAAGTCAAGATTGGGGTTCAAGGCCTATGTGTCCTCTGCTGCTCTGCTAGTCACAGACAGGCGGCTGTGTTCTGAGTCACTAATTCCACTTCATGTTCTCCCTGATGATTCAGAGCTGTCCGCTGCCATTAAAAATGAAAATAAGATAACAAAAGCTATACGAACTGGTTTTCCCTTGAGTATAAATACATTGTAATCATGCTTGTTTTACTACACTCAGTTGTTGAGTCGCATTCTCATTCTCCAGATCTTTCTCCTCCCAAGCCCCTGAGGTGCTAAGGACTTTCCATGACTTGCTTCCCGTCTCCAGCACTGCCTGTACAAGAACCCTACCAGTGGGAGGGACACTCCTGCTGGGGCGGCAGCAAACTGGCTTTCCGACAGCAATACACTGGTGCCAGAGCTAACTGAGCTGGTCCTTGGCAAAACAGGGCTTTCTGTTGGACAGGAGACCCCAGGATGAGGCAGTGCTCTTGGCCCTAGAATACAAGCCTGAGAGCAAAAACAATGTGAGAATGCATTGTCTGATCTAACTGTGGGCTTACCTATGTGTATGTTTGGGACCCCAGGTTTGCTTACTGTGTTAAATGCCTCGTCTAACCCAAAAAGCCCCAGCATTTTAATGTATCTTTACTTATCTAGAAAGTAAACATTTTTACCTTACTATGTTTCCATTATTTTCATGTTTTATGCCCTGTGATGGGTTGGCGCCCCATCCTGGATTGTTCCCTGCCTCATACCCGTCGCCTCCAGGATAGGTTCCGGAACCCCCCATGACCCTGAACAGGACAAGTAGTTTCAGAAAATGGATGGATGGATGGATTTACATGTTTCAAGACCATAAATAATGTTAAAATATCCAACAATACCTCTTCCAGACAGCATACTGAGAGCTCTGTAGCTGACAGCTGCATCATTAGGTTTGATATGCACAAAGGGTTTGGTAGCCCCCAAACTCCCTTTCCTGCATCCACATCTCTGTAACAAACCAGGCACCTCCCGACTGTCCCGAGTTCAACGTGTCCCTGGGACAACAAGGGAGGGGCATGCCTTTCACTTCTTAAACCAACAGAGTCTTCATTGTATGACATCACTGCATTAATTAAGAGCAGTGTTTTCTATTAAGCAGCAAGGTGCACAGGAACAACCTTTTTATTGTGTACTCCTTTTGTTAGGGGATATGTTATAGACACAAAACATAGGAACAAGTCTACCTGCAGTGCTTTCCCCCTGCAGGGTACAGGTGTCCTGAGACTTCCTCCGGAGAACCCAGATCTCAAGACACAATCCTGTGTCTGCAGAGTTATGTGTTATCCCTTTTTCACATAACTGCACATAGAAAACAGAAAACTGGAATCAGACCACTGCAGGTGAATATTGGTGTGAGAGCAGGACTGTTTGTAAATGTACTTGTCACTCACAGCTTCTATCTCTTTAGTCTCACTGAAGAGTATGATGTAGGAACCATCCACTGGCCCAATGGCAGAATCCAATCGGACAGCCGAAGGCTTAGAATGCGTGTCGGTCCTTCCGAGCGCTCCTGTAAAGTTACTTACCCATTTAGGTAAAATCGAATGATATCTGACTCCAATTTACTTAAAGATCTTTTATTATGTTTCAGTCATGACATTTCTGTTATTCAGATTACTCTGTCTTGCGGGGCTAGTCTTGGCCATGACTCCGCGTGTGCGCACCTCAGAGGCTGAGCCGGTCTTGGCTGTAACTCCGCGTGTGCACGCCTCAGAGGCGAAGCCGGTCCTGGCTGTAACTCCGCGTGTGCGCGCCTCAGAGGCTGAGCCGGTCTTGGCTGTAACTCCGCGTGTGCGCACCTCAGAGGCGGAGCCGGTCTTTTTACCGTAACCCAAAGTGTGCACGCCTCAGAGGTGGAGCAGGTCTTGGCCGTAACTCAACTTAGGCAGTCGCATCGGGCCTCAGAGAGACAGAGTCAGAGGCTGCAAAAGAGTGTACTAAACTCAGGAATAAAAATAAACATAAATAAAAAGAGAAATAAACCCAGTCTAGGGGGATCATGCAGAGGGTAGCAAAGTCAGACAGCCAAGAAGTAATCAAAATACAGTGTACAATTAATAAAAGACACATCAATTTAACCAAATATTACATTAATGTAATTCTAACATGTGGCCACAATTCCGAAACTATACCATCCAATCAAAAACAATACAACAATTCAATACCTCAGCTGAGTGGACACAGAGTAACTGCAGAGAATATCTGATTACAGATGGAGATTCACGCAGCACTATGTGGGAGCTCTGATTACAGATGGAGATTCACGCAGCACTATGTGGGAGCTCTGATTACAGAGTGTCTCCCCTTGCTGCTGTGGAGCTCTTCCTTAAGTATTCCAAACCAGGTGACAGAATGTACCAAATATTGTGACTGATCATTTTAGGGACCATTTTGATCTTGTGCATGTGTCCTGAGGAACTGCTGATCTTATCAATCCTCAGACCTTCAGCCAATTGAATTGCTTTAGGAGGTGTGTGAGAAATCCTTTGTTCTACCAGGTGATAGGATCCTCCACTTTGGTGGATTTAACCTTACTTTCTATATTTCTCTTATGTAAGACCAAACTGTGTTAAAGTTGAGAGTATTGTGCCCGTCATACTGTGACCATTCAAACGAGACCAAACATGGGTGTATGTGTCCCTAATGTTAATCTGGGGTAATACCTCCTGTGTTAGTGTGAGTTAGTGAATGTAGGATGCATCTGTGTCTTGAGCCAGTCAGGTCTTGTTGCTGGAATTTGGCTGCAGGGTTCCGGCAGCGCAGTGGGGGTGAGGTGTCCCTTTTGATGTAGTGATCGGGTGATTTGGGTCCAGCCTTATCGGAGCCAGGGGACCTTTGCCTTAGGTCACTGGGTGGAACATTGCAGGCTTGCCAGAGGTCAGGCCAATGGGTCCTGCAAGGCCTGCGGCCTTACAATGAGATCCTACAAAAAGAAAACATGGCAGAAACGCTTCTTCCTGATGGCCACTGGGGATTTATTTTGACGAATGAAATGACCTTGTTCCTTCTAGTTTGCCTAGAAGGAGAGTAAATTTAGGTGAAAGTCATTTGCTTATCTATACTTGAAACAGCCTCTTATTTTCATATTGACCTTTTCATATTGACCTAGCCTTTTTACTTTAGAATAGTTTCTGACATCAGTCTTAAATGTCATGCATGGCAAGGAGGTCAATGCCACGGCTTAGCTAGAACTGGATGACCTCCAGCGCAGTCTGAATCTCACCCTTCTCAGGGCATCTCTCCACATCATATTCCTTTAACATGCCTTGCACAAGCATGCCTTACTTGCTGATCTTCTGCACACACTTCAGCTGGAACAAAGACAGGTCTGTCTTATCACCCAACTCCACCTACATTTGCTCTCCTCATAAATAATAAAGTCAAGGTGATAAGCCTTTGGAGAGGCAATGCTGTGACTATAGTCACACTAGCAGAACTCCCACAATGGGACTTTAAAACATGAAGGCCCAGGGAGCAGGACTGGGAGGGTATTTCCAGAAATAACTCCAGAAATAGAATTTGTAAGAGACTGGAATCCAAACCACAGATAGAGCTAAACAATGCGGAGTTCACATGAAGCCAGCCTTGAGAAATGCATGACCGTGGCTAATAGGTTAAGGAGCCCGGTCTATTCTTGCTGTAGAGCGCACTGTTGAAGCTCTCCCACTAAATTGGAAAAAAAGAGCAAAACACAAATATATTCAGGATTTCTTTTATTTTTAATTAACTGGAACATTGCTTCCAAGGTGGCTTAAGCAATGTTTTTAAAAAATTTATACCTTAGCCACCAGAAATGGTCTCGTTCATAACATAACCTGAAAGGCAATTTATGTTACAATAGAGCGTAAATTGACCGTGTTGACTTAGCGCTTAAGGGAAGGACCATAATATTCAGGAGCGTAAGACACTCTCTGAGGAACATTACTGTGAGGAACAGTGCTGAGCCTTTTTGAGGGGTGAGTGCTGAAGGCCTTTGATGCATATATGTCACTTGACCTTGGCGATGGCAGCAGTCGTTGACTGTGGGGGGTGGGGGGCGGCAGGTACTTTAAACAGTGTTCAGATGGGCACCATATGTCTGAAAGCACTGGATAAAAGCACAAGAAGCAACATTAAAAACACGGCACTTTTTATTTTAGTAATCATTCGAATTAGTGGAATGTGTTCCGCTGTGACTTCGACACAAAGTCCTTGGGATAGAAAGGAGTGGGACAAACAAACAGGCAAACAAAAAAAATCAATATTCACAATAATATTTACACGCAAATTTCAAAAATCCCACAAAAACAGAGCAATATTGCATTTGAGTGCCTTAACTTACCTGATCTAGGTTGCTGTAATACTATAGAAGTACTTAACCTGAGTTACTGCAGTTAAATTCCGAAGTTGCGATCTGGTCCCAAAGTGATGGATAAGCAGGTATATACAACATCTACGGAGAAAGGGGATATTTTATCTTACAAAGCACTGCTGGTGGTGTTTGCTGAGGCATTGTGCTGTGGTTTTGGACTCTTGGCCTTGTATACAGAAGTTAGTGCTCATCCAAAGGCCTGAGGAAATGGTTTGTATTAGATGGGAGCTGCAGTTTTCTTGTAATGTTTCATCCTCTTTATCTTTATCCAAGACATTATAGTGTCAGACTTGCATTGCTCTTCCAGTTTGTGGGCAGAGTATGATTTAGCCTCCCTTATGAAGGTGGATTCCCGCTAACAGGGAACGCTGGCAGAGCTTAAGCCAAAATTATGTGAAGGTCCTGTCAAGGTTGGCAGAGAATGTTTTTACTGTAACAGTAACATCCACGTTCTGTCAGTACCAGTACAACAACATTATTACCTTGACATCCCATTGAAGGAGTTAATTGAACAATATTGTTTTAACATAACTCCAGTTTCCCCCACAGTCCAAAGACATGCTAAGGCTAATTGGAGTTACTAAAATTGCCCATAGGTGTGCATGTGTGAGTGAATGGTGTGTGAGTGTGCCCTGTGATGGGCTGGCCCCCATCCTGGGTTGTTCCCCGCCTTGTGTCCGTAGCTCTCGGGATAAGCTCCGGACCCCCCGCGACCCAGAAGGATGACCAGTTTGGAAAATGGATAGATGGATGGATGTTTTAACATAACACATTATTTTATAAAAATCCTGTATGTGGATGATACGAGTGAACCATCCAGCCTTGAATCCATGATCTCTGAGGTATAAAGAGACAGTATAGTAGTAGTAGTAGTTGCAATAGTGGGATAACATTCTGGGAACATCATGAATGCTGGAGACTTTGAACGTTTCTTTACCTTAATCATATCGTTCGGTAAACATTCCTAGACTGAAAAATTGTTAGTGTTGATAGTTCATATTTTACTGCTCTGAATTCATCCTTATTTCCATTGATTAAACATTTGCAAGTCTTTGTTGTTTTTGTGCATTTTTTGCACAAGGTTATACAGAATAGAGTTTTTTTTTGCTTTACCCCATTTTGTTCTCCATGCAAGGGGTGTTAAGGGTCTTGATCAAGGGCCCACAGAAATGTGACCATTCTGCTGAGGCTGGGCTCAAACAGCTGACCTTCTGATCACAGATGCATGTACAGTACAATTTACAGTGACACCACATCAGTGTGCTCATCTATGTTGTCAGACAATCCAGTCCTTTGAAAAAAAAAATGCAATGACTTTCACACACAGTTTAACACTACATATTCACTGCTGCTTCCTGGACCATCACCTCTCCCTCCACCGTTTTGTTGTCACAGAGGAAGAGGTGTGAACTGCCTTTACGAAACTAAACAAACTGAAAGCTGTCAGTCCTGACTATGTAACCCCTCCTGCGCTAAGTCACTGTGCTGCCCAGCAGGCCCATGTGTACACAGCTGTCTTGAAACACCCTCTCTGCCTGTCCGAAGTGCTAATGCCTAAAAATGGTTACCATATTCTCAATACCAAACTCCTTTAGTCCCAGATGTCTTAATGATTGCCGACCTGTTGCCCTAACGCCAGTGATAATGAAAGGATTGAGGTGAGTCTATCTCACCTCAAGTATTGCACTTCCACATTACTTGGCCCAGTACAATTTGCCTGCCACCCCAACAGGTCTGTGGAAGACATCATCAGTCAAGCACTTTAAGCATGTGTACTGTTCATGGACTTCAGCTCAGCATTCAGTACTGTCAGCCCCTTCACATTCTTCAAACTAATGGAGATGGGCAGTGACACTGCTCTCTGCTACTGGCTTCTGGACTTTCTATCTTGCTCATGTCAGTCTTCAGAAGGTGAATAGCTGACTGCCCACCCCCCTTGTCATCAGCACTGCTTTAGCACAGACCTCTGACTCTGCTTCCACATTATAACTGCACGTTGCATGTGTTATGTATTATATGTAAAAATGTAAGTTGTCTGTATTGTGCCTGTGTCAATTTTTTGTATTGCACTTTTTTAGTTTGTACAAACTACTGTATTTGTCACATACCTTCCATTTACTCCTCTCTGTTGTGTATCTTGTGTCTGGTATTTTCTCTCTGTTTGTGTTATGCACAAACTCTTACGTGTCTGTTGTCATGAAGCACTATCACATTGGTGGAAGTGTTTTCTGGAACCAGAGCCTTTTCCGGCGCCAGGGACTTTTGCCTGTTCACACTGCAAGAACTTGGCCTGATTCTAGTTTCTCGGAGGCAGTTCCAGAACCTTTTTTTTGTAGCCACGCCAGAGTAGGTATTTTTCATGTGAGCACAAATGACTGGCGAGGCACCTCCAGTGACAGCTTGCTGATGGATAGACCAGAAGCAGAAGCGTTATCATGGAAGTTAAGAGGAAGTGTGGCGAAAAGAGATATAATTACCGGAGCAAAAATAGAGCAGATGGAATTATTTTTGTACCCTTAATTACATTTAACACATCAATTAATATGACGGCGTGGTGGTGCAGTGGTTAGCGCTGCTGCCTCACAGCAAGAAGGTCCTGGGTTAGGTCTCAGGTCCTCTCTGTGTGGAGTTCGCAAGCTCTCTCCGTGTTCACATAGGTTTTTGCCAGGGGCTCCGGTTTCCTCCCAAGGTCCAAAAGCGTACAGGATAGGTTGATTGGCAAGTTTAACTTGGCCCTGTGAGTGTGCTCGCTCTGTGGTGTGTTGGCGACTGGCCAGGGTTGGTTCCTACCTGTGCCCATTCTTCCTGGGATAGGATCTGGTGACCCCAGTTGGGATTAAGTGGTTTCGGAAGATGGATGGATGGACATCAATTAATATATCTTTTGGTTGCATCCTCATTTTTCTGCATCTGAAAATTTGGAAAAGAAATTGGTGCTGGTGGTAGAACTTGTCAGCACTTATTAGTGGGAAAACATTACAACATACATACATATTCTGTGGAAAACAAAAAATCGATTTGCTGGCCAGATTTAATAAGAATCATGAACACGTCACGGGTCCTATGAGTAAAATAAAAGGCTGTGTCCTGTTTAGATTGCAACAAATAACTAACAAAACAGCTTATTTGTCCTCTGTTGTTTTGCCATGACAGTGTAGTTTTATATGAAATTATGTGTGAAGTGTAACCTAGGAACTTTTACGTCTCCCATGCTTATTTAGCATGAAGGTCCCAGTTCCTGTTGCGTGGTGAGAAAGCAACACATGGTTTGACGAAGTCACCAGGACCTATAATAGTTCCAGGCTGAGACAGTGTGAATGTGCCTATGGTATCTCCAACAGCAGCAAGCTGTGCCAACAAAATTTTCCCCTGGCCTTGGTCATGTAGTAATAAAAGTACTGATTCTGGTGCCTCTGTTACAAGGACTGTAGATGTTTCCAAGCAGGAGTCGTTCCAGTGAGAGAGCTGGAACTGCTGAACTGAGTGAAGGGTCCTTTGTGAAGGTTGGCTGTGAGTGAGCATGGGGTCTGAAGGCTCCCAGTAGAGGTTGTCTGGCGGAGAGCCCTCCCCTAACAATCTGCTGCCATGGGATCTCTTCATTGGTTATGGTGGTCTCTCGCTTCAAGTTGGCTCCCTTCTCGCCTACTCCCATAAGCTCTGCTGTCCGTTTTGTTTCTCCTTTTCTTTACATTTGATTTTGAAGACCCTTCTGGTGTCCCAGCCGGACTGCCTGCTTTTGCTTCCAAACCAGCTAGTCTCTTCTCAGGACTACATGAAACACACCAGCAGTAGGATGCATCCACGCTGGGTGTTGGAGAAACAGCTTCCCCCACCACCCAACCTCTGAGCTGAGATCATCACAGCTGCAGATGGCTGCAATTCGTCAGTCTTGTAATCTGCTCTCCACGAACTGCCTGACATCCTAACGCTTCAACCTCCGAATTCCTCAGCTGAACTTACAAGTTAAAGCATAAGGCCTGATGTCCTGGAAATGTTTGCTGCGGAAAATTCACCGAACCGTTCCTGGAAAGTGCCCATGCTTGTCTCTTTCCAAATAGCATGGCAGTGAACTCTGCCCCAGGTCCCGTGTGCAGTCTTCAGCAAATGAAGAATCCTGAAAGAATAATAGAAATCCGTTATGCTCCTGTGCTCTTGGGAAGCTGCCAAGATGCTGATCTTGTCAGGAAACATGGCTTCCCGTTGGCAGAGCCTTTCACAGAATCGGCGCAAACTGACAGCAGCCTCCAGCTCAGCGCCGCCCTGTCTTGCTTGTGACCAGAAGTCTGCAAGGATTTATTTAAAGGTGTACAGTGTTGCCCTGAATCCATCCATCTCGCGGGATGGTGCCACCTAGATCTTCTCTGTGGCCACCAGCAGCTGCATTGCCTGCCACTTCTCCCCCTGAAGAATATAGGAAGGTCTATGGAAAAAAAAAAACTCCGGCAGCTGAAAATTTTTTAATGCATATGTAAGACAGGGTGGGGGTGTGGCACGGATGTCCTGGACTGGGTGATGAGCCCATTACCTCACTTTATCTCTGCTTATAGATCATTTTCTTTTTTCTTTTTTCTCCTTTTATTTTATTTTATTTTATTTTTGTGCCCCATCCTGGATTATTCCCTGCCTTGTGTCTGTAGCTTCCAGAATCGTCTCCAGACCCCTTCAACCCTGCATAGGACAAGCGGGTACAGAAATTGGACTGATGTATCCTTTTTCGGATCTGTGACACCCAGGTCTGCACTATGCTGTCAAAACAAAGTCCTATTTCTTCCTCTCCTCCCCATGTCACACTGTTCTGTTCACAGTTCTGCAAGCCTTTCAGTATAAGTTAAATACATTATAATAATTTTTATTTTAAAACAGATAATACTGCGTTTTACTGTATGCATGAAAAGCCAAACGTACAGTGTCTGAATCAAGAAGGACGGGAAGGCCTCCAGCCTGTGGTGACTTCCCCCAGAGAATCCCCAGCGGGGGCAGCTTCCTTCAACTGTTGCCCCCCACCCCCACACTAAGCCACTCCCAGATCGACAGAGATAACGAACATGGTGAATAAGTCCTGACAAAAGAACAGACCAAAAGCGTGAACAGCATAGCAAAGATAGTATTTTTGAAGGTAAGGCAAGGCAAGTTTAGCTATATAGCCCGTCTTCAAACACGGAGGTCATTTAAAGTGCTTTACAGAAAATAAAAGCAAGTAAGAAGTAATAATTAAATGGAAAATTAAAAACTGCAAATAAAAGACGATACAAATTGAGTAAGAGTTGAAAGAAAAAAAATTGAAAAAGCAGCAGCATTAATTAGCAGGGCAATCGAACGCACTATGGAATAGGAACATTTTGGGGGTTTAAAAGTGGTATCATGTGGTGCATTTCTGATCTTCTCGGGGAGTCGGGTCCCGCTGTGTGCGGCGCAGTAGCTGCATGCCATGTGGCCTTGCTTACTTTACTAATAGTGCTTTGGCTCCTAAAGACCCCAGCAGCCTGTTAGGTTCATATCCAGTCAGAAGGTTTGGGAAATGTACCATTTCATCCAACTGAATATCTAGTTTGGTCATTTGCCTTTCCTGTGTCAGTACAGAGATCTTATTCAAACTGGAAAATATATAGAAGACATGGCTGAAACAGATGATGTGGCTTGCATATACCTCAGCTTCAGCAGGTACTCATGCTGCCTGGACTCGTTGGACTCCATCACCATCACACCTAGGCCCATCAATGAACCCTTAGCGTCAGTTCGGCAAAACGCCCAGTTAGCTACTATTTCAGTGAGACTGTATCCACTCAGAGTTGAAATGAGGCTTGTGCAATCCGTCCGCCTTGCTGTCTGACACAAATCTCATAGCACATGTAGCAAAAATGTATCACGTTATCTACACTTATAAGGTGAGCGTACGATGCTTTTTGACATTATGGACAACAACTTAATGCACTCCAAGTTAGGAATTTTTATTACATAATATGATGTACATCTTATTTCATTTTCATCCATAAAAATACTGATAAACTCATGAATTTTTTTTGCAATAGCAGTATGTTGTTATCAGTTACATTCTTTTTGTTTAAATTCTAGTTATTTATTGGTTTTGGGTGGAGAATAATTAGTGGTTGCTGAATTTTTGGACAGAGATGTTGGCTCAATAAAAATATGGGCATTTTGTAGAAATTATGTCGTTGGACTACGGGAGGAAAATTTATATAAACATGGGGAGAATAGGCAACCCCCCCCCCCAAAACACTCACAGCTAGAGCTGTACCCACGTAACCACCACATTCACATCCAAACCCATGTAATCTGACCCCAAGGCAATAAAAACTTCCACCACACGATAACAGTTATAGGGTGTTTGAAGAAATTAGTTCTCTGTTTTCTTATAATAAATTACCTTTAATCGTCTTGCCAGAAAGCTCTCGGGTGTGAAAAGTAAAGTAGCTTCTTTCTCAGTCTGGCCAGAATGGCCCCACCTACCCTTCAGGACAGACATCATACGATTATATGATTATAATGTTTGTTATTATTATCTGTTTGTTATTAATGTTAAGGTGTGTTTGGATGTTAAGGTATGCTTACATGCTGCTTACGAATGTTCTACGAAAGCATTATAAAGGCATTATGAAGGTGCAGTAACTGCAGTTCATGTAAAGTGTTACCCAGCTTTTAGCAAAATTAAGAACCTAATAAGACTATTCAATGGTCAGAAGTACAGCATGAGAACATTCAAGGAATGTAAAGAGGCATCGGGTTAGTAGAGGAGTTCATGGAACAAATGAGTCTTCATGACGAGTATTTCATGAACAAATCAAGGGCACTTTCACACCTGCACTGTGACAGTTTCTTTGGTGAGGCCAGACCTTTCAATGGCCCCTTGGAGCAAATTATAAACCGGTTGGAGGTCCAGCACAGTTTCTGCATTAGAAGGGCCCCAAAGGAAATATCTCTCAGCTTCCAGACTACAGTAAGTATATCCCTTCATAGCAACGGTATTCTCCAAAAGCAGTGGCCTCTTTCAGCAGGATACTGTGCCCAGCCATGCTGCAAAAATTGTTCAGGAATGGATTTAAGGGAAAAGAGTTCAATGTGTTGACTTGGCCTCCAAATTCCCCAGATCTCAATCCAATTGAGCATCTGCGGGATGTGCTGAACAAACAAATACAATCCAAGGAGGCCCCACCTCACAACCTACAGGACTTAAATGATCTGCTGCTGACATCTAGGTTCCAGATACCACAGGGCACCTTCAGAGGTCTTGAGGAGTCCATGCCTCAATTGGTCAATTTTGGTGGCACAAGTAAATGGCAAAGGGATTGCAATTATATAGTGCATTTTTGCTACTCCGACAAGTACCCAAAACACTTTATAATTCATGCCTCACGGTCACCCATTCATACACCGGTGGCAAAGGTCGCCATGCAAGGCACCAACCAGCACACCGGGAGGAATGTGTGGTTCAGTGTCTTGCTCAAAGACACTTTGATGGGGTCAGGAGGAGCCAAGGCTCGAACCTGCAACCCTCCGGCTCCCAAACGATAGCACCACCATCTTCCCAACAGGATATTAAGCAGGTGGTTTTAATGTTGTGACTGATTGGTGTATATTAACTTTGTATACAAAGCTGTTAGCAATTTCAATAATTGAAAACAGACCTACATACCCTGATGGAGACAAGTTGGCTGTGATGAAATATCTTGGCTCTCATCCACAATAGCTCTTCTCATTTCACTGTCATGATGAATCTATTTGGCAGAACTGTGTCTCTTCAGGCAGAACATTCCATACAAGCCAGCACAGTGTGGACAAAAATGTGGACTTGGGCATTTGAAGCGGAACCTAGCATGGATGCTAATTCTACAGCTACATCTCCTTGATCGCAGTAACAGGCTCCACAGCAATCACTTAACAAGTGAGGGCTCCTTCCCATTCCAGCATATCTGGAGCTGATCCACAATAGAGGAGTCTAACTGTTTGGGAAACAGTAAAGAAAATAAAAGCCAGGCTGAGACAAGATAGAACTGAAATGATCTGATCCCTCAAGGAATTTTACTGGACTGTAAAGACTGAGGAAGAAAAAAATGTGAACGTACCAAAGGAGGTACAAAGTCAGGGCATAAGTTCCTCCACTCACCTGTAATTAATTACTAACAATATTAGTAGTTGCTGTTGCTATATTCTGGCTTTTGTATTTCACAGATCATTTGGTTCTGTTAGCATCAAAATGGCTGACTCTCCTCTCCCAGATTTGTTGAAATGGTGCAGTTCTGCTAAGCTTCCCATTCCTTCCCGTAATCCCTGGGTTTAGTGGGTCTATGTGTCATCTGTGTTGAAGCAAAATCTCATGTTAGCAATACATATGTCTTCACTTGCTTATTAAACATCCATCCATCCATCCATCCACCTTACAACTGTTTATCTAGGATATTTATACATTTTCATGTATTCTTCATAGCTAAAGTCTTGGATAAGTACTATTTTAGGTTAACTATTAGATTTTTTTTTAATTTTCAATCACAGTTCGATGGTTAAAATGAATTATTGAAATAAATACACAGTCTCTCTCAACCCAAGCTAGTCTTTAACACAACACTTATGGTTGGTCTTCAAACTTTGGGAAGGACTGCTGTTTTCTGTCAGTCCCCATGAAGTTAAACCCCCCTTCATTACCCAGAGCTGCATCAGTACACATGTTAACAGGAAGCAGGCTTTGCTTAGTCCTCCCTCATTCTTCACAACAGTCATACTATCTAAGAAACGTTTCTTAGTTTAGAATATAACTCTTCTTAGAAGTAGGACTGGGGAAGCCATAGAGAAAATGGGTCAATAGATGAGCAAAAAGCCCACAGACATTTATTTTTTGTTCTTGTTGATCATGCAAAATACTGCCATCAGACAATGTGTGAGGCAGCGAGTTGTATTAGTCTCTCTTAGTCAAATGACATAAATGAGAGCGTGTGTTTGTGTGAGATGAATAATGGACTGTACCATTCCGTATAAACAGACCTTTAACATTAGCAGGGCTTTAAAAAAACACCAGAGGGGGGAGGCGCTGCCTGGAATCCACCACCAGAGATATCCTGAGTTTGCTGACCTCCCTCCTGGAAGACCAGCGCTGGGAGACGTCCTAAGCCTGAAAAATTTCACAGCTCCTTAACACCATGTGTCTATAGTGCACAATATGGCCTCATATCACACTATGATGACACACCTCCTGGCCCCAGCTATGCGTGCTTGGAGTACTCATGTTCTGGAGTTTACATGATCCCAGAGATTTCTTTCAGCAGTTCAAAATCTTGCTATTAGGTGAACAGGTGTCTCTAAACTGCTCATGCCGTGTGATTGTGGGGCAGAGCGTGTGTCAATGGATTGACATCCCATCCAGGGTGTCCCTTTGCCTTGTGCCCTCTGTAGACTTACTGCAACCCTGTACTGGATGATGGGTAATGGATGGGTCAATCAAGGTACAGAGAAGAACTTGGGTCACCCAAAAGTCTGTATGCACTACACTCACCTCTCTGCACATTTATATAAAATGATTATATATCAGAACAAAGCAGACATGCAAAAGAAACATCATATTAATGAAATGAAATCAGTCTGCAATCCTGCAAGCCTGTAGGCATGAACCAGTTGAATCTATAACGTTTCACTTCAAAGAAACACAGATTTCGCAACAGATGGCATATCTTTGCGAGGCTTCGCAACAGCTTTCAGAAGGTACTGTTTTTGGGACTCATCCCTTGTGAGGTAACTATTAAAATTTGTTGCAAGAGTGAACACACGTTCAGAAGTATTGCTGACAACTGTTGCCCTTGACAACATTCTTGAGCTCCTGGCATGTGGCATGATGCTGACATGACCTTCGTGAGCAAGATCAGAGACCTCTGTTGGCCGTTTGGAAACATTCCATTGAAGATCCTCCTCGATCTGTTGGTAACGTGCTCACGGAGGGCTGTCAAGTTCTTCTTGTCCAGCCTTTTGAGTTCTTTCTGTTCGGGAGTAACCACCATCCTCCTCTTGTTCTCCAAGGAGATACACTAGTCAAAAAATATCTTTTGATTCATCAACATGAAGTAAACTGCCTGAAACATAAATAATTTCATAGACCCAGCGCAAGGGGACATTTCGGGGTACCTCTAAATTTTGTTCAGTCCTGACCATATTGTGCACATATGGAATAAGGCATGATGGGTCCTGTTGTGTAGCTAGAAATGTTTGAACCCTATTGTTGATGGACCACTCCAACCTGCAATATTTTTTACATCAATTTAAAATGCAAAGTTTTCCTAACTGCCCTGCTACCTGCATCATAATCCCACCTGGCAGGTGTTTTAATCTTCTCCTGATACTTTGCTAAATAACAAGGCCGCTGATGAATGCAGAGATGAAACAAAACATTTCCGCTACTTGCATAACCACGGTCTCTGGGGGGGGTTCATCTTGCTTTGCTGCATTCACTGTGTTTAACGAGCCTTTTCCCAGACATATGAGCATAAATTAACAAGTATTTGGAGCTATTCTTTATAATTTTTTACAACATATATATATATATGCATAGGTGGGTCAAAAATGCCAAAAGTCTCGTATTTTGTTTAGTTACTTATGGTTAAGGTTACGGCAGGGTAGGGGTTAAGGTCGTCATGTTGGGATTAGAGTTTTCCCAGTAGAAATTAATGGAGACTCGCTGCAAAGATATAATTACAAACCTGTGTGTGTATCTCTGTGGGTGTATGTGTCTCTGTACGTATGTGTATGGATGTGTGTGTGTATGTGGATATGTGTGTATCTCTGATCTTCTGACCTACTCATCCTGCAGTGTTCCATGTCCACAATAACAGCCTTGAAGTGTTCTTTGTAAAAAAAAAAAAAAATAAGGAGGCTAGGCCCTGGATGTCATGCCTCCACCTTGTAGCTTATAGACAGCAACATACCCCTGAATGTTTAGAATAATGTTGCCACCCACATATTTTTCCATCCATCCATCCATCCATCTTCTATATCTGCTTACCCAGTACAGAGTCTTCCCTGCTAGAGTGTACACTCTCATGGGTGATTCACAGAACGTTTTCATTCACAGAATTTTCGGACTGGGAGAGAAAACGGGACCAAAACAAAGAAACGCAGGGGAATGATGGCAACGCTACGCACAAAACTGTGCCCCCATTGTCCGGGGGTGTGAGACGACAGAGCCAAATGCTGAGCCACCCAGACACTAAACACAACAGTTCTGGAAGGTTCACTTAAGAATTTCCTGAGCGGATGTAATGGCTGGAAAGCTCTATGTACAAGAAAAAAAATGGAAGAAAACAAATAGATTTATCTTCCACTGGTGGAAGCTGACGTATCATATCACCCTTTAAATATTTCGAATAATCACATTATCATTTAACATACGGAGTGTTTGGTGGAGTGAGGCGTTAGAATTTGACCCGACCCTGAACTTACAGGAAAAACATACATCAGTTTATTCCCAATAGCTCGTGCATTTTAAAGCGAATTCGGGGTAGAGGTCTGCGCGGGACTGATTTTTCATCCTGCTCTCGCACGCTCCCGCAAGTTTCTGTCCCGCTCCCGCCCGCTCCCGCAGAAATGTGTCATATTTCGACCGCTCCCGCCCGCATCTGTTATGGTTTGTCCCGCTCCCGCCCGCTGAATCCCGCTGAATCCCGCAAGCAAGGCTGGTGGAGTATAGGGTGGGCCAAAAATACCGGACACATTTTAAATGCTATAATATCTTGAGTTATAAAAATTAAATAAGGTACCAAATTTATTTGCTGCCTAACTGACATACAGGAATTTATGAAAAGGAGAGAAGTTGGACCTCTAATTTAGGGATCCAAACTGTAACATTACCTTGCTGCCCCCTAGTGGTAAATTAAAGTGGCATAAAAGATGAACGTTTTTACTTAATAATATAGTATTCTGAACGAGTCATTGGCTTTTAATTTTTGTAGCATGTTACAAATTCTTGACCATTTGATTATTTGAGCAATAATTTGATATAGTGCCGATTTCAGTCGTGTCAGCAGTTCAAATCATGAGCTGTGGACAATGTGAAACATGCATTGTTCGCTGATGAGTCCACCTTCACTGTCTTTCCCATATCAGGGATAGTTATGGCGTGGAGAAGCCCCAAAGAGGCTTACCACCCAGATGGTTGCAGCATGGCGGTGGATCAGTGGCAGTTTGGGCTGCAATATTATGACATTCTGAAGGCCCATTACTTGTTCGAGATGGGCGCGTCACTGCCAAGAACCACCAAACATTGCTGCACTGGCTGCAGTAGCAGGTCCTACTAACAAATTATTGTGGTCTAAAACCAGCCATTTCAATTTCACTGCCTATCCCCTGTAGGCAAAACGAATGTGTGTGAATGTGAACATGTATGTATGTATTTGTATTCCACATGGGGCATCACCCTTCAGCTTGGAGTGGAAACTTGTGGAGAACAGTCCTCCCAAACCTAACCCTAATGGTGACCCTAATCTTTCTGGAAAGATCAAATCATTGTTCCATGATCTACAGTCAAATCTCAGGCAAGCAGTCAGTGAAAGGTACAGAATGTTACCATGTCCAAGACAACAACCATCTAGAAAACCTAAAGATCAGGAGATTGATAATTGCTACTGGTAAAAATGGTAAAATCTATACAAGAAGGTCCAGGAAGTCCCCTCCAGTAAAGGAGTTGATCAGCCACATGGCAGAGTGGCTAAATGCAAGTGCAGCATTTTTCATATTTCTTAACATATTACTGTATCTTACTTTCAAATTGTGACGTATGATGCCTTTAAAATAATGCAATTAATAGTGCTTTTTAGTTTACACTAATGGCCAAAATTGTAGAAACACTTTAAATTTTTAGAGACTGCAGAACTTTATTGAACTGTTGGTCCAGTTAATTAATTATCCAATGTATATTTGTAACATAATTTGTTTATAAACATTACCACCAATATTTGTGTAGTAATTTTTAAAGCGTAGTGCTAAAAATGCCAGAGGTTTCCACAATTTTGGCCACTAGTGTATATTTTTAGTTTAAGGAAAAGTGTTAAGATTCAGAATGACTATTAATAGTTTAATGAGTACTGTAGAGAAAGAAAGGGGTCAGTAAAGACCCCAGACCGGCCCGCCGCTCCTAAGCAGGAGGGTCGCTGGACCCCATTTAATGGGGGCACTAGCCCCTGTGAAATATTTCTCTTCCTGATTGTAATTGCAGAAAATCAATAAGCCAAGAAATTTATTATTACTATAATATTGATTCTTGGGTTAAACCACTACACAAATTTGTGACTGCACAGATTCACTAGTACATACCATCTAGATAGCCTTACACACAGCCTAGCATGGGTTCACCATCAAAAATACATTTTAGCATATTAAATCAAAGGCATTAGCTAAGTTAGAACCAGTAATATTGCTTTGCACAATTAATAATTCTTAATTTTGCCTGCTTATTACTGTCTCACATAAATAACATCTTGCCACCAAATATATTTTCATTTGAGTAGTAAAATGCACAGCAAACAATGTGAGAAACAAATATGTGAGAAAGTAGTATTTACCATTATAGGGATAACACCAGTTTCTTTACCGGCATTGGCAGGAACGTGGGGTCTATTTCCTTAAATGTGGGCATCGAGAAGTGATAAAAATGGGCCCACATTTCAGATGCAGGTTCGGTCAATAGCTGTCTTAAAAATAGAATATACACAGAAATGATCGCCTATATATCCCTGTTTTCCTTTATTATGTGTTGTAAATTTTAAGATTCCATTTTTCATTGTCTGTGGTAAAGTACCATTAATGGTAATGAGGCCCTGTTTCCTCTGTAAGACACTCACATAAAAATAGATCAACAGTAGAATGTGTCTCCATTTTTCACCTTTAGGAAAAAATAATCAGGTTATTGCAGCATTTGTGATTCAAAAAAAGTACAGCTCAGTGGCAAGAGAAGCAACATATTCAAACACGGCAAGAGCAGACATCCAGGTAGACTGGGAGTATTGGGAAAAGGGCAGAAACATGAGCAGCAGCAGAAACTCCGCTGTACAGCTGCAGCCCAAAGGCAGGAGACGCTACAGCCTCGTTTTCATAAAGGCAGCAAATACTGAGGTAGCTAAAAGCTCCGTTTGAAGAAATTATACTTCAGTTGAACATACAGTACTATACAAAAGTCTTAGGCAGTCAAAGAAAATGATGTTTATATGATCTTCATATTGGTGTAAAATTATGCAGTTACAGTACGCAATTACGTTGCCAAAGTGCGTTAATTTCAAAGCCTCCGCTAAAATCACCGCAGCGTTTGCAGCAGCCATCCAACACACCTATGTATTTTTTTACCACTAGCGCACCTCATAAAGCTAATCAATATCTAGTTTAATTTTTTAACAAAAAAAATATTAATTAAGTAAGCTGCTGGACAAATACATGGAATGGCTGAGGTGCCCCTGTGGAGATGTTTGGGAACCGAATTAGCGATGTTCATCTAGCCATCCAACAAGATATCGGTAACTTTTTGTGGAGCAGAAGAAATTCTTCCTAGTTTTTATCGTGTTTCTCTTAATTTGTAGGCCTATGTCTTCTAATGTTAAATTATATTTTTTGTTCTGAGCAAATGTGCAGTTACTGCCAGATAAACAGTCTTAAGCATTTATTTTGACTGCCTTAGACTTTTGCACAGCACTGTATAATACATACATTATATATTATGTATTACATTATAATACATACAGCGAATGGAGTTTTCTATTTGCTTACCATGGCCAGGGTTACTGAGGACTCGCGATTATTGGGTACCATTTACTTCGTCATTAATGATTTACGAAGTGTTACAACCTAATTAATGCCCTGATTATAAACCGTGCATAAACCCTTAATAACGGTTGTTGTAAATTGGTACCGATAATTGTGGTATTATTTTAAACAATCCTAAGGTGAAACAGTGAAATGGAATAGAAGTCAGAATTAGTACCAGCCTTACTGATGTTGGCTAATCCACCAACATAAGCTAGCACACTTCTCCAGCTAGACTTCGCGGCTGCCCATGTTTTTCCATCATAAGCAGCAGAACCTGTGATTCACAGAGACGTGGGCTTCGTTAGAAGGTGTTGCCGCTTTTAAAGTCTGTGCAATGGAAGCAGCTGCCAGGACATGCGGCTTGGCCCCTAGGTCTGAATGAGCGCGCGCAAAGCAAAGCGGGGACGCGCCCACGGGGACGTGCACACCGGGACGCGCACCGGCCAGAGCTGGGCATCGAGCCGAAGCATTTCTGTCCAGCAGGGTTCTCCTCACTGAAGGAGCAGCTGCCAACAGCTTTGTGGAAAGTCTTATTTATTTTTGGCATTAATTCTGATGTTTAATCCATCGTTCCCTTCATGAAAGGATTCAATACCTTCACCATAAAAAATATTATATAAGGATACAGTATATTTTTGTATATTGTAAACTAGACAATATACTATAAAGATGTATTCTGTTACTAGTAATTTTGTTGGTTGCTGTTGCTAATTATGCATTTATCTAAAAAAAAAAACGCAGTTCAGTGTTTCGTAGCAATTCATTCATACTCCCAGTGTTTCCTCAGTTGGATTCCCAATCAAACTAGTCAGAACAGAAAAGAAAAAAAAGTCAGTAGTTGCTAGTTTATTTGGCTTGCAAGCAGGCAACTGGGTCAGTTAGTGGGAAAGACTATGGAACCGAGAAACATACAGGGACATGATGGACGGCTGAAAAACAACATCAATAGCAGTTAGTTCAGGGACAGAAAAGCAAAACCACACTGAACTAAAGCAGTCTATATTTTTAATGAATATGGCAACCGTGAGCCACGCTGAATGTTCTTCGTCTTCAAGGCCGTTCCAGCAAGTCCTTACCTCAAATACAACATGACTGTTTGACTAAATGTTCCATTATAAAAAGATAATACTGAATAATAAATGCGTGGTTTCAAATTGCACATTTTGTACCATGCTCTTAAAATACTGCATCCATCATCTAATCGTTTATCCTGGCAGGGTTGGTGGGGGGGGGAGGCTTGTCAGTCCATCATGGACACATACACACAAACACTCCTGCACACAATCATACTCTAGATACTCTTGGAGAGACCCGGCCCTGCACATTTTTGGGTTTCCCCCCATTTAACACACTTGATTCTACTTCCCTGCTAATCATGACCCATTTCTTCAGTCGAATCAGATGTAGTGGAACAGAAGAGAATTAATCTGCACTGGGCTGGGGGTCTGCAGGGCTGGAGCTGGACAGCCCTGATCTACAGGCAATGTAGAAATGTCACTTAATTGGATGTCTTTCTACTGCAGGAGGAAGCAGGCGGAGCACCTGGAGGAGACCCACAAAACACACACACAGTCACACACACGTTTGTACTCATATCTTTCTGGGGACTGTCCATTCATTTATTTTGGGCAAAACCCTAATCCCAACAATGACAGCCTTAACCCACAGAATAGATGGGGGATTCCCTTTAGAGAAATTCTTTTACGCGAAGTCCATGAGCCGATTCTTAGCCGAATGACTAATGCAGAACTTAAACTGACACAAACAGGCAATTCAGTCAATGTTTCTGAACAGGTGAGCATTCAAGCAGGGTGTTTCTGGGGGATAGAGGTGGAAATGTGTGTCCATACACCCAACCTACGCACACACAGGTGCTAGAGATGAAATCTAAGCAGCGTAATAAATAGACTGAGTGGAAATATTCTGCTGTGGACAACCATCCGCGATACTGGGTTACTGACCCCGACATTCACAGTCACCCAGGTAAGCCATGTCATTGTAAATCCAATGACATGTTATTGGTTAATGTTATTGGAAAGGTTGTTTTTTTTTAAAGCACAGCTGCACCCAATTTTGTAAGATCTGGAAAAGCCTAATTTGTTTATAAATTTAGTTGATTTAGTTCATTTGCATTTGGTTATGCCTGCAGAAATGAACCAATAGTTTGCAGCCTTTTAAATTTCCACCTTCTCATATGATCAGTGATAGGTCCCTCTTGGTAGATCTCACCATCCGGGGAACAGGAGGAAATTTTGAGGAAGGGTTCAAACTTGTAATTTTACTACCTGGCTACATGCCTGATTGACAGCAAACAATTTGGGGGGAGGTCCAAACCCATTATTTTACTATGTGGCTACGTGCCTACTGTCAGCATCTTTCAGTCGCTGTGTTTATAGCTAGCTGTAAAGATGACTGTGGACAGGAACAGAGAGGTACATAAAGAAAGAAATGCAGAGAGAACTCAGGGGTCTTGATCTTGTGTCTGTCTTTGATTTGAACATGTTTTGTCTCCCTGTAAACATTCATCTGTCTGGAACACATACACATCATCCGTATGAAATGTGTACCCATGGGTTCATTAATGAATTATTATCAATATTGCTAATTAACCCAGCAATAAAATGATGCACAGATTACTCATTCATAACCTCACAGGAGAGCAAAGCAAATAAATTTATTATAATTTAAAAGTCACAAGAACAACCCTGGAATTTTCTTCTGCTAACTGCATGACAACAGGAAGTACACTTGTAAATTTAACCCTCTGGAGTCTGAGGCCTCTCAGCCACTTTTGGGGTAGTCTGACATGCCTTGACATTCTAAAATATTTCACCTATCTAAAAAACATTTATCCCAAAGTGTTACATGTGCCTTTATTCAGCACAAACTCAGCACCAATAATCTGAGATATACTTTAAAACATATACTTTTCAAAAACCTAAATTTCTGTCATATCCTGTCGGCTATCCAGAGGGTTAAACAAAAATCTGTTTTTAACACTATTGCAGATACTGTTTAAGACATTACATGGATTCTATATGCTTTGTACAATTGTACAAATGCAATTTTAGAAACCAATTTGGAACTAGGTCAGTGATTTGGGAAGTAAACCACTTTTATACTATTGCTATAATTCACCTAAGGGTACTAATTTTGTGTCGGTCCAAAGTTGTGTGGGATTATGGTTTATTGTTTCTTAAAATATTCTGTGGGCATTTTGTGTGAGGTGCACAGAACCGGTAACCTAAATCTTTAAGGAATGGGAATCCGGTTTATTTGGCCACACAGGGAATTTGTCTCTGGTTGTCAATGGGTCTCATACATACAGCAGATACACAGTCCAGGCAAGACAAGACAAGACAATGGTCAAATACAGTCTGGTTATATATAATGTGCATGTGTTGTAAATGTATAAAATTTGCATGAGTATATATCAGTACAAGGACTGCTAGTATAAATCAGAGGTGGAGAATTCAGGTCCAGAAAGTACAAATCCAGACTAAGATTTTGTTTCAACCAACCAGCTGAGTATAAAGAGTCACAGTCACAGAGTCACAGAGTACTCAAACGGTTGGTTGAAACAAAATCTTGGTCTGGATTTGTACTTTCTGGACCTGAAACCTCCAACTCTGGTATAAACACAGTATGTACAAAACAATACAGTAAGTACAGTGAGTTATTAGCAGCAATGAAGCACTGCTTATGTAGCGACTGGGGAAAGGGCAATGTGCATGTGAACTGTGCGGCTGGGTCAGCTGTTCATAAGGGTGACGGCTTGTGGGAAGAGTCTGTTCTTCTGCCTGTCTGCTTTTATGCAGGAATAAAGTTTGCAAACTCAGGCACTCATATCTTTGGACTGCAGGAGTAAAGCAGCATGACACGGGGGGGAACACGCCAGCTCTGCATGCTCACCTACGGCAACCCACTGCGCCACTGTGATTCCCTTAAGCAGTAATTCAGTGTGAGTGAAAAAGCAAGTGTGCAGAGAGTAAATATATATGTTTTGTCAGAATACTATTTCGAGTGTGGTCAATTAACCATTTTAACATTTCAGCATTAAATATACATATTTATACAATAAATTAGATTTAAGTGAAGGATTAAGTATCACCCTTAAAGAGACATGAGACAGCTGTTTGTACAGTTTGACCCTAACCTACTTTTTTTGCTGCTAATGTAGGACAGCTCATTAAGTAATATGGGACGTGCGTTTGGCAAGTAAGAATCAAAACCAAACCATTGTGTACTGTGTGGTAATCGGCTGCAACAGCACAGCTGGCTGGAAGAGACCTAAAAGAGCATGCAGGAGTTTCACTGGACGTTTCCATCCATCCATCCATCCATCTTCCGAGTGCTTATCCCGGTCATGGTTGCTTGAAGCCTCATGGGATGCATCTTGAATAGGATTCATGGGGCACACATGTTCTTCCCATGTCGTGCTGGTTTAATTCTGGTTTATTAGGTCCAGCATCACCATTGGCGCCCCCCGTCTGAGGCACAGTGAAATTGGCATGCTAAGTCAGTGCCCCCTCAGAAGCTGGCACCCTAGGTAGTCGCCTATAGGACTAACTGGCCCTGCTTCCCATACTCCGGGTTTGTATGAACCTATTCCCATTAAGTACAGTCCATTATAATGAAAAGAAAATGCACATATAAACTTTAAGAAGCGCACTTAATTTGAGGTGACGGATCATTAAATTATTTTGAGAGCCCAATAACAATCCATTTCACGCATCATCATCGTCATTTAAATTCATAATTTCCCTAAAGCAGTAATTAGTTAGGCAATAGTAACATTCTATACTGCGTCTCAGTTTGACATGTAACTCCAGCTTCTCAGGTGGACAGTCAGAGCTAATTATGTCCAGACCATCAGACGCCCGTGGTTATGTCAAGCCATTAGGCTGACTTGAAGAAAAAAAAAATCATCTGTAGTTTGCCAGGAAAGTAGTGGAAAGCCTTTACTCTCCATTTGCATTTAGATTCTCTCGCACTATTATCCTAATTGATTGTCATTTTTAGAACATAGATTTTAGCACAGCAAATTAGGTTAAGCATCCTTTCAAAGGGCAACATTTCAGGGGCTTGAACTAGCAACCAAATGGTTACTAGAATGAATTTATGCTCTACTGGACACCAATGGCACAGAGGTGAAGATACTGGAAGAGCAAGGCAGAGAATTTCAACTAATCCAGAGTACCCAGAGGAAACCCCAGAATGACACGGGAAGAACATGTGAACTCCACACACATGGAGCCATGGTGGAGACTCAAACGCCCGTGCCAGAAGTGTGAGGCGACAGTGCAAACCCCTGCATCACCATGCTGCCTCACAAATCGTAACTATGAATGTCCAATTAAACGGTCAATTTAACAACAAGCCTCAAAGAATGACCACCCTCATGTCTTTGAAGTTTAAAGTGCTGCAGGCAAAGCAGATCGTCCATCCAAGTGTGTTCCATCCCCGCTTGTCCTATGCGGAGTCATGAGGGTCAGGAGCCTGTCCTGGAAGCTGAGGCTGTAACACAGGACGCGGTACCAACCCATTGCAGCAAAGTGATTCATTCAGAAGAAAGAGTAAAATAAAATATGTCACTGTTGCTTAAATGTCGTAGAGTTCACAATTATAATACCTACCCTCTGCATTGTATCGCACTCTGTTTATAATATTCCACTTCTGCACTTTACTACCTCTTTGATTATTTTCACAACCTTATCTCCGCTCCTTCACCTGTTTATTGCTTATTGCGTATTTGTTGTATACATGTTCTTATATTGCACCTGTCTTTTATTGCACTGCTGTTCGTCTCGCCGTTTGTGCTATTTCCCCCATCCACATGTGCCCTGCCCTGCAACTGGGTCCGAAGAATTCCGGACACACGTGACAAGAAAAACTTGAAATTTGATACTAACAGGAAAGAGTCTGTAACAGCCCTGCTTTTTTGTCCTGCAGTTCTCAAATATTACGGTAGATGGCAATGTTGTTTCATTTCTGAAACTACATTCGGTATGTAGTGTCAGATGAAACAATGTTTAAAATGCATATATTTTACAAAATTCTAATTGTAATGAAGTTATATCTATGAAGAACAAGAAAGCAAAAAAAAAACTTTTTCATTCAAATTATAAATACAGAGAAAGAGGCTATTGAGTTACTGAAATTTTGAGAGTTAACGGTACAGCCTAATTTATGGTTCCTTGGTGATTTCAGTGGCCTTCATAAAACGATCTACCAGCAGAAGTGGCTGGAAGTAACCTCTTTTGAATAAATATAGCTCCCAAGTGTTACATGTGCGGAGTAATACATTCCCATTGAGAGCTGCACTGCAGCTTTGCAGTTGTCAAATGGAGAGAAAGTGCTGTATGCATTTGGGTCAAAAATCCCGATGCGCAGAACTTTCGCTTTTTTAAAAGGAGCCACGTCATTTGAATAACAGTTAAAAATAATAATGAGAAGAAGAAGAAGAAGAATAGTAGTAGAAGTTGTAGTATTTTTTTGCTGTTCCTTCTGTTGCAGCTCCGAGTGGTGCAGTGACAGGATATGCAGGGCAGAGGGCAGACAATGGCCTACAGCCCCAAGCTAGGACCCCCCCCCCCAGCCCCCCACCCCGAGGGCAGCTGATTACATACTATATTGCAATGACAAATATGCTTCATTCTTCATTTGTGCGCTCTGTTTATCACTAAAGTGAAAATAAATGACTTGTATTTATTAAATTCTCTTTATTGATATTATTAATTTACACTTCACAGTAAAATAAAGGTAATAATTTTTACCATGCCGGGGGAGTGGGAGTTGGAGGGCCCCATGGCGTTTTATTGCCTAGGGCCCCCAGAGTCCCTAGAATCGCCTCTGGCTCTTCCTGCTGTTTCTGTTGCTGTTTAATTCTTTTCTCAAATGTCTCCCTTAACTACAGTCATGATTTTCAAAGGGATACTGCATTTCAACAGCAAATCCCCAGTAAAATGAATAATTATATTGACTTTGGTGTCAATAGTTTTGCGTTGATGTTGTTATACAGTATGTTATACAGAAATGATCTATTGAGAACTTTTCTGCTGATCGCCATCAACGATCAGCATTATTGCAGTTTCACGAAGGGAAATGATGCAATCAAAGGCAATGAAAGCTTTTTGGGGGTAAATGGGAGGAAATTAAAAGAAAATGGCCTTAGCTTGCACTGTAGTTGTTGACTGTTTTCCAAAAATGAAAAGTGGTGCTTTGAACTTTTCAGTACAAACTTTGTCCTTTGTGCTTAGTAAGCGGTCCTGAAAATTCTGGTTCCATATGCATACAGACTTCCACACATACCATACCTGTCAAAAATTTGAGTACACCTGCTTGGCACTATATTAGCTCTGCTTTACATTGTATTCACTTCGCTCTTATCAAGAGTGGAAATCTGTCTAGTGTGTCAAAATTCAAAATATTTAGGTCCGTCTGCTGTATGCTTCTGAGACAGCGAAGGTGAATGCATGAGTTTTGCATGTATGGTTCCGACGGTCAAGCATGGCGGAAGGAATGTCATGGCCAGGGGTTACTTTCCTCATGCCACAATTGGTTTACAGTTGGTTTATAAACGCTGTGGCAAGCAACATGACTCTCATAGCATATTTGAAAGGCATGCTATTCCATCAGGATTACGTCTGATTGGGCAGTTATTCAGCAAGATAATGATCCACAACAAAATTGTGCAAAAGCTATCTGGGTAAGAAGGAAGCTGAAGCTAATGAAATGATCGGCCCCATCTCCAGACATCAAACCATAGAACTTGTATGGGACCGATGGGAATAAAGAGTCAACAGAGAGCAACCCATGAGCACCATACATATTTTTGGAAATGTCACAGAAGACATGTTTGCGTGGCTTCATGCTGAAATTCATTAACCAAAAGCTTTCTGTTTGTGAAGTTGTTCTCAAGGCAAATGGTGACTATTTTGAGGAATCCAATATGCACTTGTCAAATTTCTTGTACGCTGCTGTGGTGAACTTTACGTGTTGTTTTGTATATTATAATGCATATTTTATATTCAAGCCTTGTGCTCCAGTAGAGATGTGTAAGCACTTGCAGTGGCTGAACAGAAGTCATGCAGCAGTGCTTTGGATAAGCTGGAAAGGTCAGTGATGGCAGGTTTGTTTAGGTGGAAGGTGACCATCTCATGGACCAGCAATTAGGGTTACAGTCCTGTGAGGTGGCGTGGACGCAGATGAAATAGTTTGTGTAGTGCAAATATGCAGAACTGATGGAAGAAATTGAGACCGTCATCGATGGCGCTAATGTTATTTAGTGTGAAGGTGAGCTTGTTGTAAAGGGATGAGCCAACTGGGGCATGGAAGAAATTTCATTCATTCCACAGGGCAGTTGGTGGTCTATCACCCAGTCAGAGATGTAGGCGTGAAATGCAGGAATCCAGGATGAAATTTGAGAGGAGAATTGGGGATGCATGTTATCAGCATAGCAGGATGCAGGGAGTCAGGGGTGTAGTACAGGGAAAAGAGGGGTGAGCCCATCTCTGATCTCTGTGGGACTGCAATAGAAAGGATTTGAGGCTCCGAGAGAGCACTGCCAGGCAAGACATGCAAAACTCACACCACAATAGTGCAATTGCTTTATTCTTACAGTAGCTTCACCAGGGACATGAGGAGGACCTCACAGCATGTAACATTGAAAGTTATGGAAGGCTTCAGTAGGATAAGAACCATGAAGAGGCAGGCCATTCTGTCTGGATGGATCTCCTCAGGAACAGCATGGAAGGAGCATTCAGCTGAATGTCCTCGTCCTTGAGCTGGATGAGTTTTGGTACTTTGCTCTGGGAAAGAATCTCAGATGGTTGAACACAGTGCAGTCTGTCTTAAAAGGCAACAGAATACATCTATTTTTGTCAGCTTTGTTGGTGAGGAGCTGTCAATCCAAGCCTGCGTATAAATAAAAATGTATAAGTGGAACTTGTATAGATATAAATTACTCTGAGCATCAGCCTGTGTGGTCTTTAGAAATTGAAATGAATGAGGCGCCGTCTGCTTTGTTCAGCACTGACATCTGCAGCGCTTTGATTGATGCTTGGAGCGGCGGCGGGCCCCTGGGACGCATGCTCTTCATTAGCAGCCAAGTTCATTAGCAGGGCCTGCGCACACGTGCTCCTGCGCTTGCGCAGACACAGCGCAGCCCGGGATGGGAGGCCACTCTGTGAGGATGAGCTTGGGGGAGGGCTTTGGGCCTGTCATTCACTGTCCACAGGGGAGGGGAGCAGCAGAGCCCCACCATTCCCAGTTCTGTATTTCCCCCCTGTCTTCTGAATCGTCGTACTCTGACCCAGTGTTCCTTATCATTTTCTGCCCATCCTCATTTATAAAGGTTTGATTTGTCACAATTGAGAGACTTTTATGATGTCACAGTAGAGACACCAATCACTTGCACACAGTGTACAGTATGCACAGATCATTCCACACACTGTGTGCATAGATGCCCCTATCATTCCTAGCAGCAGTCATACAGGATCAGAAAGATCCTATCATCCTGTGTTATGTGGATCTATTCACCATCCTGGAGGAAGCAGATCTATGCGGTTTGCCCGGCGTCCTTCAATGCCATGAATCCCCATGTGTCCGAGATGTTTCTGTAATTCAGCAATGATCACCTTTTCCCCATTTTTTTTTACCCATTCTGAATGCACAACTAATCCAATATGAATTTATTGACTCAGAATCCATACAGGTTTAAACACAAATTAAAAGTGATGTTGCTCACCAGGTTAATGTCAACCCAACATGCATCCACGGCTCCATATTATCAGCTTAAGTAGCGGCTCAGGATAACACAGTCGCTGTGGGTCATCATTCCGGGTGTTGCACCCTCCCGCGGCCAATCAAGGGAGCAGACGGCGCTCACAGAGATTAGAGGGGAAAAAACGGACCGTCGAGCCAATGAACTGACGTCAGAGGGCAAAATCCCCCGTCGCTGGTACTCTGGGGGACACAGTGAGAGCAGAACATGCTACTAATGTTGGTTGAAAACAAATGGTGGGGCAGTGTGTGGCTCTGCAGGTTGGGACTCGTGATCACTGGTTCAAATTTTTTCCTTGACATAGTGATGTCACCATTTTGGCCCTTAATCCTAATTGCTCCAGGGACACTCATCCTGATCATCTGTACATCACTTTGGATAAAACCATTGGCTAAATGAGTAAAAAAAAGAATAAGATGTTCTACAGATGTAGCCATAGTCTCCTCTTCTCCTCTCCCTAGCTCACTATCAGTTGGGTTCTGGCTTGCTGCACTCCACAGCCACCTTCTCGGTGAAGCATGAATGATCTGATAACGCATCCTGAAGGCTCCGGACATTAAAAGAATGCGATTGAACAGACTCCATTTCAAACCGAGGAAAATACAGTTTAAGTACTGAAAAAGGTCGTGAGAACCTCCTGGGTTCATCCCTGGCCCATCTCACTGCTCCTGTCCAAGCTGCTGGCTTCAGGAAGCAAAAGGGCAGGAACTTCGGCTGATGAGGCGTCACTGCTGCGGTGACCGACTCAGTTAGGCGATTATGCTTTCTGCCGTCTTCTTCAACACCGGCATGGTGAAGCCCTCGCAGCTGTCAGACAGCTTTCCTACCAGGTCAGCCAGCAGAGCAGTGACAGTCATGTCCTGGGTCCTCGACACTCAGTTGATTATTTGGTCATGCGGCTGACATGCTGCCCAGAGCGGATTACACTTCTACCCCTTTACTGGGTCATGCCTTTATTCCCTGAGCAACATGGGATGAGTGTCTTGCCCAGACAGGGGCGTCAGAGGGCCATGAATACCCTGACAGATTCAGGGGCCCCAGCACCTGACAAGGGACCTTGTGAAAATCTAAAATTATATGTAAAATTGGGACCCAAGGTGACGTTTTGTGAGGGGGACCAAAATTTCTAAGCACGCCACTGTGCCCACAGAGCTGTGACTGAAGGTCTTAGAGAGACAACCAGCAACCTACAGGTTATGAGGGGACCCCATCCAGCATGTTTTCCCCTTTACATGAGGGTGCTATATTATTACATTATATTGTTGGCTGGTCTGATTGTTTTTCCAGGTGTCTTTCTGTATAGCATCCCTTCTGGGCCTTAGCGTCAAGCTCTGTATGTTTTCATTGAGGCTGATGTTACCATCCATCTCTCGCACTCACTTTTCAGGGCTGATTTATTTTGGGAAACGTTGCCCATAAATGCAGTAATCTCATTATCTGCTGCAAACAAATTGTGAGGCTGGGTGAGGTCACCATGGAGAATCGTGCAGTGGGGGAAAATAAATAACCAAGCAGCAGTGCCTTGCAGAGACTTTATGTGGGGCAGGTGCTCAAAGCCTTTGACACATACATTAAAGGGGCACTCTGTACCTTTAAATAGAGGAGCTTTAAATAGTTTGGGGAAAGGGGCCAGGCGCTCAAGCTCCCCGCCCCCCAGCCCCCGCACGTGCCAAGTACCAAATGTGTAAGCAAAAGCAGATTAATATAATATATATCTAGTGTGCAACAGAGTAAGACAGACAGATTCTGCATATATATATATATATATGGAAAATGAAAGAGTGCTGAACCCCGATTGGACTGCCTTTAGATAACGGTGCCATTTTTTATTTATAGAGTAATAGCCTCATCATTTTGTGAGATGGAGGAGGGAGTGGGTGTTCTGGGGCTGTGGAAAAGGCAGGGGATACGGCCCCTTTTTTCACTTACCAGCAGTTACTGTGTATTAGCTGTGTTAAGCAGTCTTTTATTTCCCCAGTACGTGTGCGGTCTGTTAGTCCCTTTGTGAGACAGAAACGGCTACCTTCGGCATATGCTTCTGCTCAGCCAGTTTGCTGAATCACAAAAGTTCTGGTAAGACCCTATCATCCTGTGTTATGTGGATCTATTCACCATCCTGGAGGAAGCAGATCTATGCGGTTTGCCCGGCGTCCTTCAATGCCATGAATCCCCAGCATCAAGAGATGACTGTAACCCATCATTAGATCACCAGGGCTGGTCTTGTGCTTTGGATACCTTCTAAAGTTCTTTGAGCTGCTTTCCAGTTGATGCGGCAAATGCAAAATCTGAAAGATGTAGTAGAAACACAGACAGAAAGACATCAATGGGAGTTTAATCCCACACTGCCAATAGAAAAAGTATTTAAGTGTTGTAAGATGGACAATAAATCAATTCTTGAAAGGGTGAAAAATGAAATAATGTGTCAGTAATTAGGACAAATGTGAAATGCTTTGTTTACTTTCTTTAAACACACATAAAATTTAATGCATTAATGAAACCTTCTGGAGAAATTTTCTCTGAGCTGAAGGAATTAAATGTACTGAACCTTTTTATATGATACCAATATATCATTTTATGCTATTTGAAATAGATACGAAAGTGAAAGGAAATCACTACTGAACGTGCTTGTGTAGATGCTTGTGCCTGTTAATATATGACCTTTAATTACCTGTGAAATGTTACACCATGTAGCGTTATGTCTGGCCCAGATGAGTAGACACTGTCACTTAGTTTCTCCATCTGGAACAGTGCTGAATATATATATATATTATAAAATTACAGTTTTTCTCGATTGCTAAGACACTGTCCTGGAAAGCTGCTCTCCTTTTCCCTAAACTGTGAACACAAAACCC
>JAODKC010000111.1:241400-299580 GCA_026777985.1 Mormyrops attenuatus
GTCCTTCGTGGAACTTAAAAAAAAACCAACAAATATTTGAACTACCTGTTTGAGCTTCTTGGGGTCCTCAATCTGCCCCCCCCCCCCCCCCCCCCATACATATAGGGGCAATAGCTGCCATAGTCTCAAATGACTTAACGTAATTTATGCATGAGAGCATCAAAGATTTGAATCTTGCAAAGTTGTGAGGAAGAAACTTAACATAATAAAGCATGTCCAATAACAGTTTGTACCAAAATAAAAACTGTGTAAAGTTTAAAACAAAGTATGTGTGTCAGTTTTCTGGAAATTAGAGTAAGGACAAATCATGGCAGCTGGATAATGGGTTCTTAAATGTGTATAGTTATACGTTTAACTCATTTTAATTCATTTAACTTGTGCAATGTTGCTTCATTTGTTGACTGTTATCTATATGCCACTACATTTTAAACAAAGTTTTGAACAATCATAAGACTGTTCTAAATGGAAAAGAGGATTTAATATTCACAAACAAGACATAAAGTGGAAGGCCTTCAAGGAATTCAGGCTGCTGGTAATTTTCTCACTTGCAACCGCTGAAACAAACAAACATTTTCGGATAATAAACCGAGGCAGAAATGGTTCAATGCAGCTGAACCCCTGCCCATGTATTAATATTAAAACTGCCGTAAGCACGTAGATAATCGTATTTAATGCGCCAATTTATATAGTATATACTGGCTGAAACATTTTAACAAGAATTTAACTATTTTAATTACATTTCTACACTTTAATGACAAACGCAATAGCTTAAAATTAATAATTAAGTACCTCCTAAGAGGTTTTGAGTATCTCGCAATTACCAGTGTGTCATTAATATAACGAATGGCATGTCTTTTTCGCTCTCCCTCCCGTTCTCCTTCTCGTTTTCTCTCTCCCTCTCTCCCCCAATCACTCTCTCCCCCCTATCAAGCGGCCGCGGAGCGCTGCCGCATCACTGGGCGCCTCGCAGACTTCGGTGTCCTGACTGCAAACGTGAATGAACCGTTCGGCGATGAGGCTCAGTACCAGGGGCGCTCGTATTTCCTATTTTGGTCTCTGACAGGGAAAAAGAAAGAAAGAAAGAAAAGAGCATCATCGAGTCACTGTTAGTTTCATCCGAAACGATGGGCTTTTGACACTTATTGCCGACATCCGAAAAAATATATATTTATATTGCCGGGACAACATCGCCAATAAGGGCAGGATAGTAGGAAGAGCAGTTGTGATCCCAAGCAGCCATCAAAATACCAAAGGAACAAAAGGTAGGCTATGTGTTTCCTGTTGCTTGAGATTTCATATCTGCGCGCTTTTCTTTGTAGAACAGCTTGTTTTAATGAGGCAGGGATATTCTGCGTGAATTTCTGGGCGAATGAGCTGCAAGCGTGTGCGCGTTTGGTGCGACTCCGCCGGGGCTTTTCTGTCTGCAGCAGCCGCGAGTGTGGTGGAGCGCTGGAGCATCACTGGAATGACGAGACTCAGCATGACCAAGTACAGTTAAGGAAGTGCTTTGCTCTTTTGCGCGTCCCCGTTTCTTTCTCTGCTTGTTAGTTTCTGTATGTAGTTAGCTTTCACAAATAAGCCTTTTTGTGTTTTGGGATGCATCCGTTAAGCATTCGAAATTGGGGCAAGTGAGATGTTCACGCTGAACACGCTGGTATTTAAATATTTACTCATTGCATTCATATACAAGGGGAAAAACACCCCGTCTACTGTATCTCTGCTGTATCTGTGTGTGAAGAGAGAAGTGAAGCGACGGTCCTTATGCCATCCAGCGAAGACCGTTAATGTCAAATTTCTGTTTTCTGTGGGGCAAGAGCGCAGAAAACAAGTGTATATGCGTGTATTGGAGCCGCATTTACGAGTTATTACGCCCGGATTAGCCTAAAGGTCCGTTCATGTGTTTTCACTTACATCATCCTAGCATAAGCTAATACTGAAGAGTAAATGCGAGGCAGTTAGACTTTCAGATTGCAGTCCTTTTGTAAAACAAAAAATCAGGACTCGGCGGAGAGGAAAGTTATTTAATGCACGAACAGAGTGTGAGCCCAAGCTTTCAGCTCAGTCCGTTAACTTTTGCCTAGTTTTCGGTCCATTTTTTAGGTATTATTTTGGGAAATCCATCCTCCTGCCTGAACTAGACGTATCCTAAACTGGAATAAATGACTTTTGATGATTTGCCGGTGAAACATCGTTTGCACGTTTCAAGCTCGCTATCCCTCAGTGAGACACATTTATAATGAATTAATCCCGTTTAGAGGAGGTTTCCTACACTGAAAATATAAAAGTCCAAATATCTTTGGTAAACCACTGTTTTTTGACCGGTTAGTTGTGCAGGACACTAGGTTCCGTACAAATAATCGATAAAATGATTTAGACCGCATGTGTGGTTTCCCCTAGAAAGTGTTCATTATTATTATTATTATTATTATTATTATTATTATTGTTGTTGTATTATTTTAGCAGATAAAAGCTTGTGGGTCACCGATAGAAATGGGAGCAGTGTGCACTGGGGACCAAGACACTGTGTTCTGGAGATCATTTAAAATAGACCACAGAACTCATTTTCCCTGGTCCGCTGAAGGGCTTGCAGCCCCTGTCCCAGAAAGTTTGCGTGCTGGCTAGGATTTTGAGTTCAAGCTACCGCCCTTAAATCTGCCATCAGAGAGAGCTTCAGCAATTAAAATCCTCTTTCAGCCCTGGGAGGTCTGATGATTCATTCTCAGTCTGAAACAGATTTGGGGATCACAAAACTGATGAGTGTTGTGACACTTTGGAACTTCCTGACAAGCAAGTAGAGAAGGAGAGAGAGAGAGATAGATAGGGAGTGTGTGAGAGAGAGGGAGAGAAAGTCCTACTGGCAGTGCTAAATAGAGACTACTAATCAGTAGGAAATCAATAGTCTTTTACAGGAATGTTTATACTAATTAAACTCAGTTATCGGCTATCCTGTTACATTTGTGCTTTACAAAGCCTTAAGATCATCCTTTTTCCGTGCTCCCCCCACTTTGATTGCGCCTGAAAGTACTACAGTAGGACACACTATGTCCCAGCCCCCCAAGTCTGCATGACGTCAAATTAGCAGTGGTTTCAGTGTCTCCCTGTAGACACGCAGCTTTTTAAAATGACCTCAATACAATATTGCCTAAATGTTGCAGTGGCCCTGATGTTCCCTTGCAGCAAGAAGTCTCTGCAGATTGAATAAAGTGCAAATGCGCAATAGCCTGCAGAATGAATGGGAATCTGCTCTGAAATGACATCGCATTTTCTGCTGGAGGCAGTGGCACATAACGGCTGCATTTGTGATTAGGCTTTTGCATTACTGCCTGGTGATTCCATCTTTTACGTGTTACCATCCCCATGTCCGCTTGCATTATTCCACCAAAAAGGCCCAAAAGTAGGTTCCGTGATCTTCTTGCTGTTTGTGGCATGGGCAGAAAGCTGAAGATGCAGAGGACGTACGTTATACAATATGTATGCCACACATGTATTAAATATCCACAGTTTTGGAGCTGTATATCTGAGCGGTGAGATCATCGCGATGGTATTGTTTCACCTCGTCATGCCAGCCCATCCGTGGGGGTGGCACCTGTCCACACCTGCGGGCGTTTCTTCCTACCCCCTCTGTCCGGAGTGGCCTGATTCCGCAAATACTCTCTCTCTCTCTCTCTCTTTCTCTCTCTCCAGAAAGCTGGTCAGCTTTGTGCTCTGATCCAAAAGTGCAATTAAAATAAGCACTGTCCGCCATCCAGAAATAGTGCTGTTGGTTTAACATTTATTGTCCTGAGTGGTGGAAGTGAACATCACATTGTACTGATGTTCTGGAATTCTTATTGACACAAATGTGTTTATATGCAGGATTATGACTGGGAAATCACCCACAGGTTTGTTTTGAAAAAAATATGATCATTCATAGTACATTATACCTCATTCTAAGAAAATAAAAGTTTTGTCTATAGAGAAAAATGTATGGCCAGTCATTAATATGAGCAGAAATTAAACAATGCTTATAACACTTGATACATATGCAAAAAAAGTATTAATTAAAAATATAGAAACTGCAAATACATCAAACTAGAATGCAGATAAGGAAAACAGTAGTTCCTCTAAGGTTTCTCTCTGTTGCAGAAAATAAAATAATATAACATTAATATAGGCCTGGTAGCTATGGTTTTAGAACTAGTCTTATTGTCCTGTTTTTTCTTCCAATAATTTTAATGGGAAAGTATAAATGTTTGCAGATTTATTGTAAGTGTCCAATGACTTCTGAGCCAGCAGATGGTTTAGTGGCTAAAGGGAAAGATTTATGGCGATACAGTCAGACAAAGCCATCAAGTGTTCATCTCCTGGGGGAAAGCTGTTTGAGAAACGTTTAGTAGCTGGATTGGATTAATACAATGGAAAACTGCACAAACTGATCACACGCAGTATAAGTCAGTTCTTTGTAAGTAAAGTAACGTTTGTGAGATGTCATACACCTATTTTGTATTGTGCCATTAATTTAAGTACCTTGTGGCTTTTAACTCTGTAAAAGACAGGAAGTAAAAGCACTAAAAATAACTGTCAGAGCTTTGTTATCCAGAAGATGCAAGTGCTTTTAAATCATGCGGCTCAGAAAGAGCATCACTGGAAGGGTTTTCTGTTTACAGCAGAGTGCTGCAATGAATAAGCAAAAATGCCACGATTACCTAGGTCCTCCATCCAAAAAAGCAGGGTGTGCAACATAAATAGTCCATATGGAGTTTCAGTAAGAGGACATCTAGCAAGTTCCAAAAAACGAGCCAAGATGGACTCAAATACAACAACAACAACAACAAAACACTTCATTCAACTTTTTAAAACCTCTCACAGAACTTGTGTTTAAACTTATAGAAGGTAGTTTTCCAATTACATTTCAATTTGATTGTATAAGGAACATATTTTATGTAAGTCCTGTACCACAATGCGATGTTAACTTATTACGATACACGTGACCACCTTAAACTGTACTTTCTGTCTTTTCAAAAAAGAAAAAAAAAATCTTTTTCCATCGGGTGCCACAAAAATGTTATATTTTCTGTATAACAGAATCTCTATTCTTGAATGAATATTTACACAATGAGTGACAAACATGCTTATTAGCAAATTCGACACAACTGTCCCTTACAGGCCCGCCTGGAGTCCCACAGAACTTTCATTGCTTTTCTTACTGTAGCTACATGCCTGTATTTACTTGTTATATTGTCTGAGGTAACTAGTTATCTAAGTGCATATTGAATTAAATGAAATTAGCTCAACAGCTAGCCCCTTAGCTCACCTCTGATTGTAGTGTAAGTGAAAGTTTGCAGTGTGTTGGAGCGAAAGAGGCTGTTTGGAAGGAATGGCCCAGTTCTCGTAGCAGTTCTCGTTTACATGTTGCTTGACTCGCCTTCCCATTTCATCCCATCGTTGTCAAAGTCGGCCTGTTCCATCCATGTACCGTGGGACTGTCCGCAGTCACGCCAAACCAGGTTTTCTGCCATAGCACAAATGTCCCGTATGGTTTCCTGTCTGATTACACCAGATGATTTGTTTGAGTTTCGCCACTGAGGTCATGGTGCACAGCCCCAATTTTGGAGCACAGAGCATCATAAAGCAGAAAAAATACTGATGATGACAGAGACAAATGCCTTGTGTTTCGGGGATCTGTGTAGAAGAAACTGGATCCATTGCAGAGGTGGAAAGTTCAGGTTGAGAAAGTATAAATCCAGACTAAGGTTTTTGTTTCAACTAACCAGTTGAGTATAAAGAGTCACAGTCACAGAGTACTCAACTGGTTGGTTGAAACAAAATTCTTTTTTGGACTTTTACTCTCTGGACAATTGGCATCAATTGGCATTTGTATTTGAAGTGTTTTTCCGTGGCATCTACAAGGGAACCAGCATTGTGCCAGGTGTAGCGCCTTGTTAACTGGGACTGTGTTGATCACCACTATAGAACATGCCAGCTACACTTTCAACCAGCACATCTCCAACATTTGAAATACATGACACAAACAAGACATCACCGCAGTAGGGATGCGTTAACAAATGCAGCTTCTAAATTGCACACATAGACGCCATAAATCGAACAATCTACTTGCCCTTGGAAGGAATCAGATACATCAGTGGTATTGCTACATTAGAATGGGCTAATCTGAAAGTCAAGCTCTCAGTCATTATAAGTGCCCATGGTCAACTGTAAAGCAAGTGGTTAACAGCCAGCATACACTTTTGCCATCTTCCATTATTACTCTATAATAGCATTTCATACAGATTCAACTGTAAGTACATTCAGTATAAGAGATGTTAAACACAAATCGATGTAATGCCAATGTCGACTTCAAGTCAAATAACTTTTGACGTTACAGCATAGTAGTATACAAGTAGACAAACACAATATCACTTGACATTATACAGGTAATGGCTGCCATATTTAGCAGTTAATAGGAATTATATTTTTTATGTAACATAATCATGGTTTTTTGTGTGCAAGCAATGTTGTCTGCAATGGCTTCCTGCAAAGTATCTAGCATGGTGGATCACTCAGAGCTGCACTTAGAACCCTAAGTGTTTCTGTCCGTTCTGGGCAGGACCCAAGCAAGGAGTCCTGGATACTGAAACTGGTTTCCCGTCCATCAAGATGGGAGAAAACCTTTGACTAAAATCTCTCTCCCTTCCAAGGTGCTCTGCTTATTCACTTGTTGCCATGGTGAGTCAGTCAGAGTAATACCAAAGTTTTGAAGTAACTATGGGAGTTGTCCTTTTAGAGTTACCGTGGTGACACCTAGTCCACCTAGTAGTTGGTGAACTGTGTAGGTGTCGGGGCAGGGGGATGTCACTCCTGAAATCTCTCTGCCTGCCCTCAGAAATATGCATGCTTTGTGGGATCCATACCATCCATGCACCAGGAAGCCAAAAAATCAAAAATCCGGATATGCCTCATTATGAAATGGAAATTAGCACTAATCGGTGAGGGTTCAGAATATAGCGAGCATGAAGAACAACGGAACGATCCAATTCCGGACTAATTTCCTAGTGATGGCCTTAATGAGGCTTGCAAGGCTGAGTGCTGTCACTCTTTCCCGACGTGAAGCGACAAAGTCACAGAGGAAGAGCAGCTCGTAACCGGCCCAAACCGGAGGCTGTAGAGTAACCCAGGAAAACGGGGGATAACGGCAGGGAGGTGCAAATTCTATGGTTGTGAAGGACCGGCTTTATTTGGGTTACAAGGGGGCTGCAAAAACAGAAGACACTGAAGAGAAGGTGGAACAAATCAAACTCATAGGAATGGCCCTCCCTAACCTGCCATGTGCCCCTGTTCCCAGCATGGTTGTGTCTTCATGGGTGTTGATGGCCAGTTTCTCCATAACTAGGCAGGAGGCATTCTGAGCCAAGACAAACACCTCAGGTGGATCTCTGCTCATGAGATCTCTCATCACGTGTCACTAGGAGACCCAGGGATAAACTCCTCTTCTACCCCTCCCTGGGGGGTCAGCTCGCTTCTCCGTGATTAGCAAACGCCGGAAACGGAGCAGGAGTGATCCGTCCAGAGCGGAGCGTGGAGCGGTCATGTTGTGGCCCACGTGAGATTGTCGCTAAGCTTTGGGGGCAGGGTAGGTGGTGTTGGGAGGGGAGGGGGTGACCATTGCCTGCCTGCTGGCCGCCTGGGCCAAGCAGACATCTGCCGCGGCCATCTGAGGCTGCCGGCCGTGTCTGCAGCCTGGCCGGGCTGGATGCCCCCCCGCTCCCAGCCCCCCACCTCCGGGCCACCAGAATTCACCATTTCCTGTCTGACTATTGCCTCATCGACACACTGCCATTACCCACCGTCTCTGGAGAAACTAAGAGGCGTTTAATTGCTATTATAACAAGGGGAAGAATACTGATGTTCTCTCATGAGTGCCTGAAATTTGAGCCAGTCACCCAGAGATTCCCCTTATGTCCATTTTACATGCTTCTCTTTGGTCATACTGCTATCTATCTGTCTGTCTCTATCTATCTGATCTACATTTTGTGATTCCTATCCTGGATGCCTTCTCCTCAATGAACAAGCAAAAAAGCCATGATTACCTCGTCCTCCATCAAAAAAAGGAGCACCCATGACATAAATAGTGCATACAACATTCATATGATGTTTCAGTAAGAGGACATATAGCAAGTTCCAAAACGTGAGCCAAGAACGACTCAGTTTCAAAAACGTCATTTAACTTTGTCGTTGCCTCTTAAGAAATACTTCTCGAGTTACATTTCAGTTGATTGTATAAGGAAAGTATCATATGCAAGACTTATAGTTCTGCGCCGTGATCTTATTTTTTCAATTTAATATGATAGATATATTTATATCATTACGATGCATATAACCACTTTAAACTGGATTTTCAGTCTCTTCAGGTAAAAATGTTAAATCTTTTCCCATCTAGTGCCACATTTGAATAAAATTAGTCTTTGATCAAAAGAGTACCTAAATGTTAAGTAGGTCCTCGTTTTTTTAAGCAAAAATGTGACATCTTCCGTATCACAGAACCTTGATTCTTGCATGAATATTTACTATCTACATTTAGTGATTCCTGCCTTGTGTGCCTCTTCTGTACCCCAAAAAATATCCCATTGAACAAAACTAATCAACTGGCAAATGCAGGAAGCCAAGCATTTTACAAGCACCATTTGGGCACCATTGCCCTTTGTCAGTACATTGCAGTGGCCCACTTTATAAATGGACACCCCTCGGGTTGATATAAGGTTGATATCACCGTCAAAAGCCTGCAGACGTTTAGGGTGAAATCCAGACGTATTTTTTTTCAACGAGTGACAGTCGTAAATCAAACTGACGGTAAAGCTGAACTTGTTTTAATATAGGTAAACAGCCAAGCAAAAACCAGGTTTAGGTGCAGGTACTTTAACTTGAAGGTTAAAGCTGGAGTTGAGGTGTCAGTTCAGCCCATGAACTGCTTATGTTTTTGAGATGATGAAATGAGATGTTTAAGGAAGAAGGCGTGGGCTGCAAATTGGTCTTCTGGCTGACCACCATCGTCTGTGGTAATGTTGTAAGTCGGACACCTCTCTTGAGAATTCCCCCCGACACTACCCACATGCATGTCGGGAAGAATTCCCCAGGCCTTCGAACCCGCCTGCCCGCATCATATATCACATTTCCCCTCCGTGCTGCGAGCGATACCCCACACTAGGGTTGTGCTTCCCCTGGGGCTGCAGGCCCAACTGGATCGCGTCCTACCTCACCTCTTTACCATGTAATGGAAGTCATTATTTGAATATCAAGTCACATGTCTGGAGCTGCAGTGGATAATTGAAAGAATTCTCCACAGTCTGACAGAACTGAGCAGCCCTGAATTACAATTATTTCCCACTGTCCGAGCCCTTGTTCCTGTAACGCACTCTGCACTCACAAGCCCCGGTATTTAATTCTTTGTTTGACAGTGATTTTTGCCACATCCGTGGAGATGCATATAACTGGTGGAACGGTTGCCGTGAAACGGATGTGGGTGGTGCACTGGATCAGTGGGTTGACTGGGTTGACTGTAGCTCTCTACAGTGTTATGGGTAACAACTAAACAATTAGACGTTTTTTTTATCATTGATGATGAGGATGGCTCCAGTTGAAAAGTGTCTTTTGGATCATCAGGAAATTGCAGGTGAGCCGTTACACTGCCAGCCGAAAAGCGCAGAAGAGTGAACAGCATGTAGCCTTTCAGAGACCAGGCAGTCTAAACGTGCCCAGAGAAAAATGTTTCGTGCAAAGGACACAAACCGCAATGTCAGAAGGTTAAGTGAGTCTTTTAAACATGTCCACTGGTCTCTATATGTATTTGCAGAAAAGGGATCAGAACTTACCAATTTACAGGAGACACGTACATCAGCAGTCTGGACAGAACACGAAAATTCCTCCTGTAGCATAATTTCTATAATGTCAGCTAATGGTTTCCAAATTCAGCATGAGGCGGGAACAATATTGTTAATAATGTCTCCCCTCCACATCTGTGCAATCTTACATTTTATATCACTGGTCTTAGACTAATTATTATTTGTGCTTCATTACTGATTAATATTACTTTGTGATTGGTTGTGATTAAGTACTGTTCATAATGATCTGACAGCATTCTGTGACAAACCATTATTCATTATGTTCATCGTAAGTATAACATTGTAAGTAGACCCTAGATCATTCTCTTTAAATGAGGCTGTAGCTTGGGAGGTGCTGCTTGCGACCAGATGATTGAGATGTGTGAGATGTTTGTGCTAAGGGTCACTGCAACCTTTTCTGCTGCTCCATTTTGCTCCTTATCCTAGTTTATGGCTCTTCAACCTTGATGTCTGGCTGAGATTTAGACTGTGGGGAGTCTGAGGGTGAGATCTGAGAAACCTCTTTGTACCATTTAACAAGGTCGCTTGCGTCTGCAAACATTCATGTCATATATGCAGGTCTGGGAGCAGGAGGACACCTCATGACCATGTGTGTGTAACCCTTCCATGTTTGGTTACAGCACAGTATATGTCAATGTCTTTGGTTCAGAGTAAAATATCACATGATGGACATAAGGTATGAGAAATGTGTATGACGGGGGGGATTAGATCTCCCTGTGTCCCTTTTTTTGTATTCAAAACTGATGGTTTATCTTTTGATTCTTTCAAGACACTATCCTAGAATATTAAATACTTCAGCAAGGCTTTACATTAACTGCACCTTCATAATGCATTTATAATGCATTCATAGAGCAGCATGTAAGCATACCTTAAAATATTAACTTACCATAACAACTTTAATATGCTTTAATAACATTATTGGATTATAATGTCTGTAATTAATGTATATTACAGCTGTCATATCTTGTTCATTGAAAGAATTATGACTGCAATGCTCTAGGATATGTTAAGGTATACTTACATGCTTAATGAGGCTTGTAAGGCATTATGAAAGTGCACTGAACGTTCTATGAATGCATTATGAAGGTGCAGTTAATGCAAAGCATTATCGATACTTCTGTGTAAATTCTTTGCCACAGACAAGCAGAACACAAATACATGCAAATTCTCATAAAATGGCACAGATGCTTATGCACGACTCTTTACGACGTCTTATTTCGAGATTCTATGAAGCGGACACTGGCCAGAAAGGGGACCAGCTAACAGGTGTTGTTTCAGAGACCAGGCTGCCTTTCAGTTGTAATGCTACTTCCAAGTGTCACATCAGTTCTTGGGCTCAGCATCTGCACGGCACAAAGTCAGAAGAGCATAAGGCCTGCCAGATAGCGTGGTAGGATGGTGCGAGGTTTGGTTCAGCAAGCCTCCGACTGCAGATCATCCCACTGGGGGGTTGATGTGGTGGAATGCAATGATTTTAAAGGAAGGAATGGGTTAGAACAGATACCGAATGCACACAGCATAAAACAGATCCCTGACAGCTAAAACTGGGAGGGGGCACCATCCATTCATTCATCATTATCCAGGGCACAGATGAAGGGAGCCTGAAGTCTGTACCAGGACATTTAGGGCACAAGGAAGGAGGACGCCCTAGACAGGATATCAATCCATCACAGGGCTCACCAATGCACGTAGCTACATGTTTTAAGGCTGTGTGGAGAAACTGGAGCACCCAGAGTAAAACACTGCAACCACTGGAATACGAATGTTAACATGTTGTTGGATGTTTTTCTAGTGCCATGAATTGTTCTCAAAAATAATCCAGCACACAATCCTGTATCAGTAGAAAAACATACCGTTATATACACAGCTTTTGAATTTATGCATAGGTGCTGCATTGAAGCACTGAACACTGAAAACGTTTTTTTGCAAACTGCCAGCTTCATTTCAGATTCTGCTGGTACGTATCTTTCAGCACTGCAGCCCAATCCCATATTCCGATTAAAAAAAAAAATGAATGCCTTCTTTTTTTAATTTCAGTCTCGTTATAATCTGTGTTTGGGGAGCCCGAAATGTTCTTTGCTAGAAAGTTCAGAGGAGGGAGTCCGTTGCTCGTCTGTGGAGGTGACCTAGTTCAGGGAGTGATAGGATGAGTTTGAAAGCCAACGGAGACATTAAAGCTGCCGCTAAACTGCCTTGTCTATGTGTGCATGTACTTTAATGACATTCAGTCACTATCCTCACACCTTTACTCAAGACATTGCAACGTTTATACAATTTTTTGCTGCTACACAGTTGAATGGTTTAGATTAAAGAACAATGTTCAAAAGTACAGTAGAATCAACCAAGGACTTAACCTTCCTTGTCTTTGCTCTTCTTCTGTAGAGACTAGATATTTCCTTGAATGATAACAGCTAATGCCAGGCCTTCAGTGTATGAAAAAAACTGTCTTTAGTTATTTTCATTGTTCTTGGCCTTGTCAGTGATTTGGACACAGTATGACATCCTGTTGGAGATATTTTGTGGTCAGTGATTTGGCAGCATATTGAAATCCCACCCAGAGCAGATTTCAAAGCATCATCTCCCAGCTTCGCTTAACAATAACACAAGCAGAAATATGCAAATTAATTACTGAGTATGCAGAAGCTGGACAAACGCTGCCGTGTCGAGTGTTAGTGCCTGCACAGGCTATGTTCCTCGCTGACCTTCTGTCGTTTCCGTGTTCTGAAGTCTCGGCCCTGTTTTATCTGTCAGCCACTCGATTTGTCACACAGCTGGGCAGCGTTTATTTGGAGGTCTGCTGCAGTGAACGATACAGCATTTGATTCGAAGATACACGTATTTGGGGTTTAACTCCTGCATGCAAGCTTACAATTGTTCCCAAGACTGTAAACGAGAAAGCATAAATGTGCTTTGTCTGGGTCCCAGTCTCATTTGCCAGACTGACCCTAAGCCTTTCAAAAGGCACTTCTTGTATAAATTTGAGAGCATTTTCTATTTTGTTCATGACCATTTTTAATGCAAACTGCCAAGTGCCAAGAAATGATGGCTTAATGGAACTGAAAGCAGTGGTGCAAATATAATCTATAGAACTTTTGTTCTAAATATAGGATAAGCGATTTGGAAGATGGATGGATTGATGGATGGATGACACACTAGCAAGGGTTTGGTAGTTTGGATCTCTGAGAGGGGATCTGCGGTTGTACCTTCGAATGATCTACTCAATCTGGACTACTTCAGTGTTTATTAGTACAAGTACAGCAACCGTAGACATGGACTCCCATTTTGAGGCTGTATCCTGGTTCATAAAGGATCCTAGTGTAGTGACTAAACAGAATGCTGCTGCTTCCTGTCCCTGGAGATCCTTTATGGTGTTGTATTGAGCAAGAAATTTACCTTCAGTCAAGTCAAGTGTCCAGCTGTATACATGTTAGAAATCACAAGCCACTTCAGGTGAGTGTCAGCTAACCTTAGCTAACTGACCGGTCTGTCTAGCTTTTTATGCTATAATATCACACACGTGTGAATCCTCAGGTTACAAATTACATCCGTACCCTAAGTCTGTCATTATGTCGACATTGTAGGTAAGTTGGAAAAAAGTAATAATACAGTACATAATAATTAAAATGATACAATAATATAATTACAGGACTGTATTCCACATACGGACTGTATTCTATCTTGGGCCGACGAACTGTTGAAGCCTCGCAATGTTTTCATGAGCATCCCAAAGCAGTGTGTGCGTGCGTTATTAAGAACCATTGTATTTGACATGAATTTTTAATATAATGGGCTTTATGGCAGTCCTTTTGTAAGGATGAGTTGTCTGTAAGTTGAACACTCTTAACCTGGGGATTCCTGCATAATGAGTCAGTTCTGCTGGTAATACAAGTCCAATACAAGGGGTGGAATCCAGCCATCTGAAGCCCGATCATATCCAGCCAAGAGGAGTCCGTCACTGCGGGGAGAGCTCAGCAGGGGTGCCTCCATTTCGACCGCAGCCGCACTTCCCCCAGAGGCCTTGCCCTCCTGATCGCTGATCCGGTGAATGGCGGGGAGGTGAAACAAGATGCTCAGAGGCGGGATGGAGGCGTTTCTGCCCTCTGGATCCATTTATCCTTAGAGGAGTCAGGAGCACCATGCAGGATCTTTGAGCCAGCTGATGTATAAGACAAATATACCAATAAATCTGGCAAGTAAAATTAGTTTCTTTATCCTGCTTCTTTTTTTGTTGCCTGACTGTTCTAATCTAAGAGAAAGGTTTTTTTTTTTTTTTGGAGGAATACCATACGCACACTTTTCAGTTTCGCCTATTGCTAATGGCATGTGGAACATGTGCGATTTTGCTGATAAGGTGTGACATTTTTCAGCCAGAAATAATGGGTTATCAGTGCTCACAGTGTAATAAAGCAGTAGCAAGCCGCAGGAGAGCTCTTGGGGAAAACAGAGCAGAGGAAAGGCTGGACAAATCGTAGCCCTGGACACAACCATGGAGGAGACAAAGAAGCCCAAGACACCCATTGGGGTAAGAAGGCGAGTGTTGTCTCCTGTTGCATGGTTAATGACAAAGTGTCCAGTTTTCCTGATGTTCCCAGAACATTATCCCACTGTACTGCAACTAAGAATAATAATATAAAAACCAATGACGGGCCTGGTAGAGCAACAGGTAGCACTGTCGCTTTACACCTCAAAGATCCAAGGTGGGATGGAACATCTGCAGTATACACATATAGCATTTTTATAAAGTAATATTTAATTTTCACGTTAGAAGGATATGCAGGTAATATTATTGGGCTGACATTGACAGAAAATTTGGTAAAATGTGGAAATAATGTTCCATTAATGTTACAGTAAGAGCATTTTCTGCCAGCCTTGAGAAGACCTTTGCATATCGCTGGGTAAAGTTTGGGAACGTTCCCTGTTAACCGGGTAGTGTATGAAAGAGATCTTTCATATGCTCCTCACATACAAACTCCTGGGTTGCAAACCCTCACGTCCCTCCTGCATTATACACGGAATACAGTTGCCATAGCAATGAATTTAAAGGGCAGTAGTTCACCTTTAAGTTACATCCATAGCCACGCCCCCACCAATGTGCATTTCGACGACGTTGTTGACTTCCACTCAACCACGATGGCATTGGGCTGAGAAGGAAATGGCGTGGACAAAGCCTCGAAACCAGTACTGGCTGATTCTGTCTTCCATCACAAGTTGCCTGGCTTAAAAGGCACGTCGTTGGCCGGTTGATTGTACCCGCTAGTTTTTGACAATATAAGATGACATTGGCTTGTTTATTCGTTCAGCCACAATCTGTACCAGGACCAGCTAACAGCGTACAAATAAATAATCAAAAAACGGATCAACAACATTAGATGTGCAAAATATACTAGCTCCTGTAGGTTTTTTAGGCTCCTCTGCCCATGTTGCCAGGCTGATCACTCGTATTGGATGATGGCCCACATGTTGCAGCCAGTGCACGGCACGGGCACCACATTAACATGTCGCTTCCAAGAGCAGAGTCATGACCTGATGTGGAAACAATGCCTGGCTGGATCCTCCAAGCTACGACAACGCTAATAAAACACTACACCCTCCCCCAAGCGCCATTGCTGTCCTTGTGGTCGATCTGCAATGGCCTTTTGCATCTGCTAAGGCTGGTGCACTCTTTGGTTTCCCGGGGTGGGTATGTAGGAGACTTATTCTCCGATTATGCCTCACACAGCATATGGTATATTCAGGTTGTCGTAGTGCCCCTGGATTTGATGTTTCCAGCCTTGGAATCTCCAGTCAGAAAGGTTCACCATTAGTCTCGAATGACAAAGGCCACATGTACATGTCTGTGCCTCCCCATATTCAGCTTCATTTGGTTTCTCCCAAAAGGGCTGCTTCATAGGAACGCTACCAAAACAACAAGGGTGCAGGAAGAATATCTTTTTCATTTAATATTCATCATCGATTCAATGGTTTGGGTAAAAATAGACATACAGATAACTGCTTAGAAAATAAAATAAAACAGAGCTTATCACTTCCTGAAAAGCATTTTACAGTTGCTGCTAACCGTTAGCATTTCAGCCTGTCGATTAATAACTGTCAGTATAAAACAGTGGAAATGTCAGATAATACAGTCCTCACACACATCTGTTTGCCCACTTTAATGTGTAATTATTGCAATACACAAAAATTACCGTTTTGACTTATTGTTTAATTTAAAATAATTATAAAAGATCATTAATTGATTATTATTATTATAATTATCTGAGTCAATCTATTATTGTCAGGCTTTTTTTATAACATTTTCAATTTATTTACACTGTGCAGTCGACCCATGATTAAGTAGGTCCATTAAATGCTAAGGGGCCTCTCCGTAAAGAGTGGACCAAACAGATGAGCAGTCTTGGAGGGCAGAATCAGACGTGAAGATTACGCACTTATGCAGGACAGTCTTTTTGTTCATGAGCGTGATGCAGCAGGGGACTCGCTGCCTCAAATGGAGGATGCCTGGCGTTTCGTTTTTGGGGTGAATTGAGAAATAATTCGACCTTGCAAACATGCATGCGTCCCTGAGCATGAAATTTCAGGCAGAGCCTTCCCTTGATCCCCTAACCATCTGTCTAAACATTTCGTACTCCTCACATAATTTTATTAAGCGAGAGACAGCTCATAACTCTGCCGACATCCGTCCGGAACCACGGCCCTTCATGTAGCCTTGGAGGGGACGGGAGATGACTCTGCCATGCGACACGAGCCACTCTGCTTGAGTTTACCCCCGTGACATGGTTCCTTGAGTGTTTACCATCTATTTCTGTTATGTGCTTCATCTCGACGACACAGGACATCAAATCTGCAGCCCGTAACAGCCCGTAAAGGAATGACGAACAGGCAGGAAGCGTTCAAAGAAGTGCGACTGTGCTACGACAGACTCAAGTCCTTAGATGGTTGGAACTGAGGAGGACTTTGCAAAAAAAAACAGAGCATGCAAATTCAAAGGTTCTAAAGGGGAGGGGTCAAAAGGTTATGTAATTTTTGTAGTAAAATGTTTATGCTGTGTGTGTGTGTGTGTTTTTTTACCATATTTAAAAATGTAATGTTTCCCTGATGACTCTCTCATTCTCGTTTTCTCTCTCACACACACACAAATCTTCCTCCCCTTGTCTCTCGACTTAACTACCAGGCTAGACCTCACAGAAAATGGCCCGGGGTTAGCGGATTTATAATCCCAGCTATGCGGTAAGAAGGAAAGAAAGGTTTGCCCTGATTTTAAGACATTGTGACATCACTTTGCTTTGGCTGGAACCCACCGTGTCTTGGCGGGATACTGCTGTCACTCGCTGCTTAGATGGAGCCCTTATCTCTTTTCTTTCTCACAGAAAACCTGCATGAAATGTCTCTGTTAGAAGATGTGATGCAGCCCCTCCCCTGAACTCCCAGGGGGTCTTTTCCAGTGTCTGCATACCCAACATTCATCCCTAGCCTTTTTATACTTCAAAAGTCAGACAAAATACAAAAGACTATACATTCTGTTTTACTGATGCTTCTCTATATGGTTAAGGTTATGTATTTAACAGAGCTCTAACAAACACAATGCCAGCCATCAGAGTTCGGACCTGATCATTATTCTGATTGCGTTGCATTGCATTGTTTTTGAACCAATGGTATCAATTGTCTGAGTGGGTAAGGCATGGTGTTGCTCTCTTACTGTTATTGGGCTTGTAGTATCGCATCTGCTGAGAGAAGTCACATCTCCCCTTTCGGCCAGAGCTGTTGATTTCCTATTAAGGCTTTAGGAAATAGACATCTGGCAACCAGGCGAGGAGATGCAGTGGGGGTAGGATGCAGTAAAAAGCTGACGCGAGGCTGAAATCCAGTTTGAAGGGTGTCACTGTGCCTTGGCGTGGTTTGATCTGGCTAGTTTTGTCAGAATCCCCCAGCAATTCAACAGGGGCAGTTTAATCATCTCTGTCTTGTACTTGACTGGCAAAACTCTGCAGGAGATGAAAATGTACGATAGTCAGTGTATTCGGGAGCCAAGTGCTCCTTCATCTCTGTGACACAAATGGCTACAACTTTCCAGCAAAGCCTTGGAGCCTTTACTTAAGAAGCACCCCGACCTTAAGAAAAGCTACTGCTTTTATAACCGTTTTTTTTCAATAATATTTCACTTAGCCGGTTTTAATGGAGTGAAAGGATTTACTCTCCACATATTGTTTCAGTTGATGCTTTTTATTTCATCATGTTTTATTTTACCACTATATTTTGTTTATAATTCACCCAACTTCTTTGGGCCGATTTCAATAACCAACAAATCCCTGGTGATTTGTCACGTAAACAAGAAGGGCTGAGATAGGGAAGATATAGGACTTGCTGTCAGCAAGACCTCTAACAGTTAATAGTTTTGCGTCTCAAAGCTTGCGATTTAATTTTCACACTCAGTTACGCCCACTTTAAGCTGTCACACTTCCCTGCATCTTCTGGCTGTCGGACACGAAGTCAGTGATCAGCGAAGACTGACAGGCAATAGAGACAATCCTCACTGTACGGCCGGGCCGTAATCTGACCACAGCAATATGGGATTTCTGGAAAGCTTTGGTCAAGTCATTTGCATAATGCAATTTAAATTCACATTGCCTCTATCAGGGGACGATGGCCAGCATGTCAGGTTGTTCTTGCAAAATATGTGTTTTTGTTTCCTCTCAGGGACCCTGCATCTCAAAAATTCCTGACAGGAACGAAATATATTTTTGTAACTTAAAAAATAAAACTGACAACATTCTGTTAGCAGGGACCAGATACTAGGCTGCGTATTGTGATCTCGGTTTCAGGAATTTAATATACAAAAAGTTAAAAACTGCACTTTGATGATGATCGATCCCACCATGTTTATGCTTGCTAACGATTTTTTTTAGAAAAAATAAAGAAGAAACATTTTTTTATAAAATTGTTTCACTTCATGAACTCCATCACTAGGTGATGATTTATTTTTCTGGCATTTCACAGGAGTTTTTATAATAATAGTGTATAAGTCATATAATCGCAGTTGAAATGGATGCATAGGGATTGCATGTGCTCTGTGATTTATCTCTTTGCCAAAGAATGGCTTGATTGATGCATCTTAATCTGTCTGTTGAAATTAACATTCTTTCCATTTTCCCGTCACAATCAGATAGGATAGAACAGCTGAAAAGTCAGATAATACAGTCCTCAGCAGACATAAGCGTTGGGAAATACTCTGGAGTACAACAAAGAATTGCGAATATTATTATTTAGACAGTTATCTCTCTATTAAGCTCATATTCTTTATAAAGGGGGCATGTTGCTCTGTTTTTTTTTAGGCCAACTGGTCAGCAAACTGTATTCGCAAGAAGGTTTGTTCTATTCAGGACCGAGGGCTGCGATTTGAATAATAATGTCCGTTAATCGGCAGCACAGTTCACGTGAATAATGCATGCTAATAGCTAACTGCATCCAGATTTCAAAATCTAATCAGTAATTAGCTTCAGCATTAAAGTGATCTTGAGAGAGCCACATTTGCATGGGCCTTTTGGAAGAATACTGAAGGACGCCGGTTCGAGTTACTAAAGCAGTAGTATCTTTGATTGTGGTACTTAACCAAAGAAACTTCTGGAAGGGTATGTCAGGACAAATGTGTGAATAAAGTTGCAAGTGCTTCAGAAATAAGTGTCGGCTGAATATAATTGTAGGTTTTAAGGGCAGGAAAGTGGCAAGAGACATTGAGACGATGTTTTTCAACAATTCACTCATCAACATGGTTGTTTTCTTCTGCTCTTGGTGACCGAACAGCCCCAAACAGTAATTAATGGTTATCAAAACTGCAAAACTGGAACCCACAGCATAGCAAGGATTACCCTGTCCTCCTACACATATGACCGGTGTGAAGGTCATTTTTATTGTTTTGCAGATCATTCATGTATGGGTATAGCCCTCAAGGACAAGGCTTGAACCTCCCACTAACAGGATCTTGGTGCGTTATCTGTGCAATCACCTCACATCTCGTCGATTTTAATGTACTTCTACCATATATGGGCATTGATTTAAATCAACAGCATGTCATCTGTGATGTTCGCAAAGGTTTTTCTATGTTCCTTTTGCTCAAATAATTTCTAGGTTATAAATAGGCTGAAGCTCTATGCGACTCTGCGGGACGTGATTCCATGCCTGTGATCGAAAGGTCACCAGTTCAAATCTCATGGCTGGCAGATTGATGCCACCGTTGGGCCCTTGAGCGAGGCCCTTAACCCCAATTGCTCCAGGGACATTGTCTGACCCTGTGATCCTCACTTGTATGCCGCTATGGACAAAGCGTCTGCTAAATGAGTACATGTAAACCTGGTCAGTGTGCTTCCATCAGGACTCTAAGATGTCCCCTGCCTTTTAATAGGTTATTGTATATTGCAATTACCATCACCGGCTTAAAGCTAATAAGTGTATTTTATAGTGCTCTGTGGCCTACACATGTACTATATTTCTTACACTGGTTCATGAACTATCAACCTTTGAGCTGAGTTGGAATGCTTTTGGGTTATTACTTGTCATTTTGTATGACGTTTAGTGCAAATGAAAATTTTATGATTCTCAAGTAAGTTTAAAAAAAGGGAAATAGTTTATGGGCGAAAAATACAAAGTGAAAATTTCAAGCACCAAAACTAATGGTTCCTTAGAACATGTAACTCCATCAGTCATAATGTGGGTCTTGTAGCACAGCCAGTGTAGATGTTGCCATTGGTGAGATTTAACGGTGCTGTTTAGCATCAACCAGAAGGTTCTTTACATGTGACACATCTAACATTACTGATGATTCCCAAGTTGTCTTAGGAAATCTCTCAGACAAGATAAACAAGATAAAAAGGCACAAAAAAGTCAGAACTGCCTGTGGTGATGTACATATGGTTACGTACACCTCTGGAAAAAATTAAGAGTCTACTCGATTTAAAAAAAAATCTGCATTTCTAAATCCTGGTTTAATCCTGGTTCTGCCTGCAGAAGACTACACTGAGCAGCAGGTTGCTTCCAGGTTCAGCATTTCTAAGACAGCAGTACACAAGAATAAGGTAAAGCAGGAGACACTGGTAATGACCAAAAAGAAGCCAGGAAGAGGGCAGAAGCAAACTTCTAATGGCAGAGAGGACTGTCAACTTATCCAGTAGTGCCTCATGAATCTTAGGATGACACCAAGTGATCTTAAAGAAGAATGGGAAACGATAAATGGTGTGAAGTGCACTGCTCGAACAGTTTGTATCAAGCTCCTAGAAGCAGGACTAAAGTCCCATAAAGCAAGGAAGAAGCCCTTCATCCATGAGAAACAGGGAAGAGCCAGGTTGGAGTTTGCAAAAAAGAATGTATATTTTACACAGGAGCATACCCATAAACTGACAAATGAGTGAAACTGAAAATTTGGCTGTAGTCTCTTAATTTTTTCCAGGGCTGTATAGTGTATTGATATGCAAGATTCTTATCTTTCTTAAGCATATGGTTTAAGCATACTATAAAAACATAAAGTGTTTGACAACTTATCATTAATTGCTTTATAAACACAAAAAATAAAAATCGAACAGCCACAACTTGTATAAAAACTCTTGCTTAACATGTTAAGATTAACAGTGTCAAGATTAAACATGTCACCAGCATCTTAAAGTGAAGATGCTGCAGTGACTGTTGTCATTAAGCAACTAATTAAACACCTGGAGGAGTTGTGCCGTGTTCGCCGTTTATGTTGCCGATTTTGACACTCCCCACCAGCTACTGGAGCATCTCGCAAACACTTCACTCCAGCAATTTATACAGTTATTTTCTGGCAAATTTCTACCGTAAAATTCTTCGGTGTGTAATACATCAGCTCTACAAATCCACCATGCACGGTTTTACCTGAAATAAAATAAATAAATAGAAAAAAAATAACAGAAGGAGCATGGCCCTGAAACACTGTTATCTGAAGCAGATGGAGGCGCGTCCGGGTACACGTGTATTCACAATCGCTATTCATACAATGCCGTCTTTGATCCCGGCGCAGAAAAAAAAATGTAGGCTTCTCTATTTCAAGGAGATGTCATAAAAATAGGCCACTGGCTGACCTAATTGCCAGTGAGGCAGCTGTCATTTGAAGTGGGACTCAGAATGGGAAGGAGAGCGTGCAGATGACAGGAAAAGACTGCGCAGCCTCGCTCTCCGCTCAAAGAGAGCATTTATGCGGCAGTCCCAGCCTCGTACTTTATATAGGCAGTCCTGACTGAAATAGCATTTCTGTAGTTCACGAGATCTCCCCGGGGTGTCCGGCAAGGTTACCTTATGCCATTATTTCCCCTGTTATGCTGCTCTGATTTGGACGCGATGATTTTTTAAGGAGGAAATAAGGTGGTGGTCCACTGCCTGCTGCTGCAGTTTCCTCTGGAGCTACAAATAAACCTGAGAGGAAACCGGAGCACATACAGCCGAAGTCTAAATAGCTTTTTCACTGACAAAGATCGATCCAACCATTGATCCAACCATTCATCCATCCCTTTGTAACCTCCTATCCGTAATAGGCCAACAGCAAGTGTGGAGATGCCCTCAACATGATCTACAGATCAGTCCATCCATAGATCAACATAGATCCATCTATACTTTTATTATGATGCTATTTATTCTCTTACCAAAAAGTCTGATTCAAAGTAACTGATATGTTATACAGATTCATTCGTCTTACCTGTATTGAGCAGGTTAATTTCAACAACATCAATGAAGTTGAACTTCAGTACAGTGTCCTATGGTACACAATGGATCCCCTGTCAGGTCATCTTTCTGGACACAAATCTGGACTGCTAGCCAGTTTACTTGCTTCTGCATCTTTTATCCTCCTTTCTGGATCAAAATTAAACATAATTTGAAATAACAATGCTCTGCTGAACGACTCTCCCCAACCTTCATAAGGGCAAAACATTTTCTTAATCCTGAGTCATGATAGAGAATGCAAGCAAGTAAGTGACATTGAACCAGTCATCAATGGCAATGATTTTTGCACAAGGAGTGGCCCCTGCATGGAAAATCTCTCACACAAGGCCGGCATGTCAGATGAAATATATTCGTCATTTTGTTCAAAGCTTTCCATGCCAGCAGAGCACTGGCAAGGCCCTTGTGTTCCACTTCCGTTGAGGGCAAATGAACCGTATTTCAACCAAAGAACGAGACAGTGAGAACAGCAGAGGGTTCTGGGATCGCACCCATCTGTAGCTGTTATGCAACGATGGTGCCGTCTAAGGGATGATGGAAGACTCCTAGGCATTCAAAGGGAAAACTCGGAATGATGCCCCGGATAATCACGGCACAATCAACACCAACTAGCTACTGATGTGTCCTCTCAGCAAAGTGAAAGTGCAGCACTTCCCCGCAACTCTGGAGACAGAAACGAGGCTGTCTATCCCCAAGGTCTTCGCAAAGAAAAACGGCAGCATTTTTGTCTGTTTTTCAGCTGGCTGTTCGGTGACCAACATCAACGGTAATCTAAATGCAACTGGTGACCATCCAGTCATCATTGCAATACATTCTGACTTCTTGTTTATACGCCATTTGTACTTTCAGTTCATGCTACTTTCCAAACCATTGTTTTTTTTTCCTTTTTTAATAATGAATTCTCCTCTGTGGCTGATCTGGACCAGGACCACACAAGGAGACGTCAGTCATATTGATGGCTGATGCATTAGCTGGAGTCGTGATGAAACAGTCTGAACAGCTAATTAAATAGTCCCTTAACAGTTATCGGCTTGGGGTGGCCACCAGGCGGGGAGACTGAGCTCAACTTTGAAGATATTAGTGCTTTTGTGAATCTCCTCTGGAGATCTGAATTCTGCAGCATGGCCAGATCCCACTGGAGTTAGTTTTATTTTATTACTCTTATATATCGTAAGTATTTGCTTCTTGGCCAAGACACTACCAATTATATATAACATTTGTTATTCTGGGGTAATGTGGCATCTCAGTGGTAAGAGGGAAAACAAATGAGTTTCTCACCCTGTGAAATAAAACCAGAGAGAGCATGCAGCACAATAAAATGTACCAGTAACGTCAGTTTGATTTGGAGTGAAAATAAGGTCAAGATATATAACCGCGGGTGCATCTCGTCCCCCAAGGCGTCGTTCTAGGTTAGCACAGACTCAGCACCTATTTCTTCAGCCAAAAACAGGATCAGCTGAGTTCAGCCTTGGGGAGCCGGGCTGACTTTCATTTTAGAAAAAAAGAAAAAAACGCGGCAGACATGAAAGACGGAACAGCGCAGCAGAGCGCTCGTCACGGTACGGCAAAGGTCACCCGCCGAAATTGAGCGTTACAGATGCTCACTTGTTCTCTGCCTCCCGCTCACCCTTGGTTTGACCTTGCCTTCTCCCCAACAGCCAAATTTCCTCCAACTCTGTGGTGTAATACCTCACAAATCACCTCACCTCACCACGCTGCAACACTGTAAAGGATAAGCACACCGGTGGTTGGATGGTTGCATTTGAATATGAATACAGTTAGGGCGCGGTAAGTGTCACAGCAGTTGTCTTGAGTGCGCGCAGACAGAATACACTCACATAAAGCTGTGCTGAGTGATGAGGATATTCCTTCACTTCACCTGTGCCTTGTTAGCCACCATATAAATCTGGCTTCTGTATTTTCTCCCAGGATCTCAAACCTTGACACCTGGTCCTGTTCCCCATTGTAGCTCTTTCCCTGACTCAACATATGGTACATTTTATTCCTTTCTGTCCCCTGCCCTGACACTAATATGACGGACTAATGTTGCCATTTTCTCCCCACTGCTACACCCAGCTCCTCCCCATAGCCAAATAAGTACCCTATTTCTCCTTCTCATCCCCGTATCACTTGATCTCCATCGCCATCCTACACAGAGAGATCTGTCCATGTTCCACAGCCGCTTATCCAGTAAAGGGTCACAGTGCTAACAGGGCAGGGATTCGAGACATTCTTGTGCAGTACTCCCGGATTCGGGCGCTCAGGATGCTTCGTTTTGGAGACTGCAGCGGTTTCCCGGAATGAGGGCATGGCACAAAGTATTATCAGTCACCTCATACGTGCCAGCCTGTTAGCACGCTCAGCTGCATATCCACAAAAAGGCCGGAAAAAGAGGCTCCGGGTTCATGAATTTTCCTACTTTATCACACTGATTTTAGGTCACACCTCTAATGTACTGGCGAGTACAAAATATCGTTCGCTGTCAGTCTGTAAAACAGACTTTATATGGGGCTTAAATGAAAATGACAAAAAAAGTGATGAGTGGGATTGCTGGGCAGCTACTGTTGTACCTTTAAGTATGATGCTTAAATCAGTATTTAAAGGACAGGCCTTTTTTCATTGAGTGTTTTTTTCCTGTTAATGCGAGTGTGTCGGCATCATTGACACAGAGATGCCAAATTGCGTACATCACCGGCTCAGGGCTTGTGTTCCTCATGTCCAAGGCTGGCAGAGAGGCGGGTGCCATGACGACCCCCGCCGTTCAGCACCGCTGCGTCGTCCGGAGGCCTGACTCGGCGCCGAGATCGTTGGCTCATCAGCGCTACTCGCCAGAATGTACTACTCGAGAGAAAAACCATCGATGGTCAAAAGAGGCAGGCTGGTTTAGAACTGACCCGTCAATCATATCTCTCTTGTTATGACGAGTCTTGCTTTCATCTTGTTATAATAACGCCTCCCCAGATTTAATGAGATAATTACGCATATTTGGCACGTTAACATCTCAGACTACGTTCTTCGCGTGTTTTCCTGGGGCTCTGTTGGTGAGGAGGCTGATGTATATCTAACCAAATATGGTTGAGGAAGGATGAGATTTTCCCTGGGAGGCCGGAAAGGTTTTAGAGCAGAGCTGCAAATCCTGGATTTTATCAGCTGAGAATTCTATAGTGTTTTGATGATATTGTGATACAAGATATGTTCAGTCAGGGACACTCAGTACCTTACAATCCATGGATCTAGAACGTCACAGTGTCCCCTCAGTCTATTGACAGCCCTTAACACTTGTAATATACCACAAAAAAATCAATGCATATTGGGTTTGGAGGGGAATGTACGGCATTTTCTCACTGAAAGTATATTTCTTGTTTATTGAATCTCTCAAACACTGAGGCTAATGTAGTTATGTACTTACGGTTTGTTTTGGGGTTTATTTTCGTAGCATATTTCCGTTCTCTGCCACACAGTACTCACACATCGCTCACGTATCGACAGGATGAGCCATTTTGCCTGTCAACAGCCACAGGCAGGAAACTATGAAGTCCCAAAACAAGTTTTATGTCTCCGTCACCGTGCCCCAGAGAGTCGCAATCTGCTGCTAAATCGAGTCCGCTTTAAGTAGGTTGTGTTCTCACAGGCAGCTACGGGGCGCACCACTGGCCGATTTCTCAGGGTCTCCATTTTAGGTAGCAGCCACCGCATGTTCTGAGCACGGGGCTACATCCAAACCAGGAGTGTGCATTTCTGCCTTATTTTCATGGGAACCTATAGATTCTTTTACTAGGGTGACCAAATTATCCATATCAGAGGGGACACTTTGAGCTAATCATGCATTACTCACTAATGTTAATATGAAACAGCTGGATGAGACATTCAATCAAGGAAACCAGTCAAAGCACATAAAGAACTGAACTATTTAGCCAAGCACAGGAGCCTTTCAGTTTTAAAGTAGTTTTTAAAACCTGAAGTAAAGTGTCCTCCCTGACATGGATTATCTGGTCACCCTACTTTTACATCCATAACACTAAAGCTTGGGTTTTAGAGCACAACAGGGCTCTAAACATCTACATCCCAGTACAAAGGGGTCCCTGCTTGGGGTATGTGGAACATAGAGTGCTCTACATCTGTAACACTAAAGCTTAGGTTTAGGGCATAACATGACATCCATCTGGCATAATCAGTTTTTAATTAGCTGTCCCTGATATAAGTGTTGCTGCTAACTTCTAACACTATGTAATTCACTTATTAAAAAAAAAAAGACATTATCCTCGATGCCCCCAGAACGAAGGATTGCTTTAATGGTTTCCTGACACTTATTTGTTTCCCATGGACACTTGATGCCTTATACCCACCTCAGATATGCGTGTTAGAGCTTGTCCAGAACAATCCATCTGTAAATACATTCACAATACACATCACACATGCTTCCTCATGCCTGTCTTTATTATTATCACCTGTAAAACCAATTTAGATATTGCTTGTGTCTGGCCCAGATTTAAACTATCTTGCAGGTGTAACTGCAGAATAAGTCATTAAAAAATACACAGCCGGTTCTCTGGCAAAAATTATCACCTCAAAATGGAAATATTTACTTTTCCACTTGACATTTGATTTATAGTAATAATCCAAATCATATGCATAGCAAATCCACCTTAGTGAGTCAAATCCAGTTTGTGTAATACTTTTCTGTATTATTTTCTATATTCATCATTCTCTTATCTCAGCATGTAATGTTCCACATTACAGTGCTGATTGAATACACTGTGGTCTTTCACATTTTACCAAACTATATAAGACAATCAGGCATACAAATTGGATGGATGGGTGTGTAATTCATATGAATGTCCTACCTGTAGCAATAAACTCTAATGTAACTTAATGTATATATTGAGTGAGATGATTCCTAGTTGCAAGAAATTGAGAGTGAAATTAATTTCTCTGGTAGTGATTTTATGACTTAGCATTAAGTTAAATTAATTGCAGCTGTTTATGTGACAATTTAGAAATTTCTCGTGTGAATGATTAAGTTGTTATGGACAAAGGCTGTAAAACCAAATAATAATAATCACAATAATAGCAGAAGAATTGCGTCAGAGGTAGGGGATAATGCGGCACAAGGCTCTGGGTTTGACTCTCACCTCCTGCTTTGTGTGACATTTTGCATGACCCCCCTTGTTGTCCAGGTTTCCTTCTCTAGTCCAAGAATGTGGCCTTGGCTGAACTGGTGTCTCTAAATTGTTGTGTGTGTGTCAGTGTGTGTGTGTGTGTGTGCCTTGAAATAGACTGGGACCCCATCTAGGGTGTCCTATGCCTTGAGCCTTGTTCTTCTTGGGATAGGCTTCCGGCTCCCCCTGACCCTGCACCAGATAAATCCTTTGAGAAGATGTTATAGAGGAGGAACACACGACCTTTGATATGGTTTTCCATCAGCTTTGAATTCTGCATTTTTCTCTGGAGTTCAAACTACTAAAAATGTGCTTTTCACCTAAAGTTCACTGTATCACTGATAAAAGTGTTCTCCTGTGTACATCACCTGTGTTGTACATCAAGGCTACTGTCAGGTTGTCGGAAAAGAAAACAGCAACTGTATGCAATGAAAGTATTCAGTGATGAACCAGCCAGCTCAGTCACAGTGCTGTGTAGAAGGATTGTTGGTTGACAACCTCATCATCTCAGGAAGACACACATTAATGCTGCGTACCTTGCACCAGTCTCTAAAGCAGCTAAAAGTTTTTGCCGGTTTATACAGCTAGATATTTTTAATGGGACCGATTCAAATTGAGTACCTTGTTCAAGGCTACTACAGCGGGGTCTGACCTTCAGGGTGTCAGTCTGCGTCATTGACGGTTAATTGAAAAATTGGTCCTTTTATTGTAAGAAAAACAATTGCATTAAAATTAAACATGTTTATCAAAAAACAGGCCCCTTGGCTTTGAAGTCATTCTACCTGACATTTATTAAGATTTGTATGTCCAATGGCTCATAGAGGGGCAGGGCTGCCCTACACTTCCAGTAATGGGGTTCAGATTTGCTTGCCTCAATATGTGTTGGACTGGCATCCCGTCCTTGTGCTCTATGCTGCCTTTGTGTTTGAAGATGGATAGATGTATCTACCAAATCATTCGCGCTGAAGCTAATTGTAGTAGATGTTTCTTTGACCTGTAATTGGTCTTGTTCAGTTATGGGTTTATCATGTGAAACACCTACTGGCCACTTTATTATGTACACCTGTTCAACTGTTTGTTAAAGCAAATATCTAATCAACCAATCATATGTCAGCTGCTCAGGGTATAAAATCATGCAGCTACAGGTCAGGAGCTTCTGTTAATGTTCACGTCAAACACCAGAATGGGGAAGAAAGGTGATTCAAGTTACTTTGAACCTGGCATGGTTGTTGGTGCCAGATGGGCTGATGTGAGTATTTCAGAAACTGCTGATCTACTGGGATTTTCACGCACAACTATCTGTAGGGTTTACAGAGAATGGGCCGAAAAAGAAAAAACATCCAGCGATGGTTCTCTGGGTGAAGATACCTTTTTGCTGGCAGATGTCAGAGAACAATGGTGAAACTGGTTCAGGCTGATAGAAAGGCAACAGTAACTCAAATAACCATGTGTTACAAGGAATTCAGAAGAGAAAAGCATCTCTGTATGTTAACATTCAAGATGTCGAAACCTGAAGCAGATGGGCTGCGGCAGCTGAAGACCACACTGGGTGCCACTCCTGTCAACTATGAACAGGAAACTGAGACTACGGTGGGTACAGGCTCACCAGAATTGGACAGTGGGAGATTGGAAAAATGTTGCCTGGTCAAATGAGTCTCAATTTCTGCTAAACTTGGTGTAAACAACACAAAAGCATGGATCCATCCTGCCTTGTGTCAACGATTCAGACTGCTGGTGGTGTAATGGTGTGGGGGAAATTTTTCTTGGCATACTTTGGGCCCCTTAGTACTAATTGAGCATTGTTTAAATGCCACAGCCTACGTGAGTATTGTTGCTGATCATGTCCATCTCTTTATGACCATAGTGTACCCAGCTTCTAAAGGCTACTTTTCCAGCAGGATAACACGACATGTCACAAAGCTCATATCATCTCAGACTGGTTTCTTGAACATGACAATGAGTTCAGTAAACTCAAACAGCCTCCACAATCTCCAGATTGCAGTTCAATAGAGCACGTATGGGACGTGGTGGAGATTCGTATCATGAAGGTGCAGTAGATGAATCATCGGCAACTGCGTGATGCTGTCATGTCTGCAAGAACCATGTGAAGCCAGTGATTGTATACTGTGAATTGAAAAAGCATTACAAATCTAACCGCTATATACTGTTATTATCCAGTTAGTGGCCCCAAGAATGATCACAGTCCCCCTCTTATCTTACAATGGGCTTGTACACTAAACCATTCAACTGCACACAGACATAGAAGAAATAAGAGGTAAACTTAACATATGGCAGCACACAATGCTGTCATTTTTTTAAAAAACCCACTTTTTAACTGACCACAGGAACTGAGAAGTTCTCATTTGTTAATCGTAACCTTGAGGAGTCAGTACCTGTCCCAGTGCTTGCGTTTACCCTCTGCCCCTGATTGTCCTAAATGAGAAATTAAACATTAAATCATTATGGTGTAGTTATCATTTATTGTGGTTATCTGACAAGCTAATCGCTCTCTATGTGGAAGTGCTAGATGGTAGCAACGACAGAGTTAGGAATGCTTTCAAAATTAAAAGACAAAAAAATCAATCAACAGCACGACTTTGTTTGTAATACAGGAAGGTAATTAGCATCCGTTATCTGTCTCCCGAAGGAAGAATTTGAAAGTGTTTTGCTCTGTGGAGTAATAACCAAGAATGGACGGATGATCATCTCATTTTTGTCGAGTCCCACCGTCGTGCCTTCATCAGTCTGTTCTCTCCAACAGGAATGCTCTCTGCTGTCTCCATGACGATCACTGGGGGCTCAGCTGCTCTCCCAAGGTCACCCCTGCAGAGCAGAGAGCCACCCCACTCCTCTTAAAGGGGAACTCCACCCAAAAATGGGATTAAGTTTGTCTCACTCATCACCTGCCAATTTCCTGTGTATTGGGTGTAAATTGTACTGGCGTTCACCTTGAGCAATGCCCTTGACTTTATGCCATCCTGGGGTATAACCAACTTGTCCTTCTAGGCTCATTGATAGTGTGGAAAAGAAGGGTATGCACATTTGGGGATAAATTCATGTGTTAAATTTTTGTCTTCAGCTTTTAATGTTTCAAACCTGTTATTGAACCTCTTCAATACAGGCATCTACCAAAACCTCACTACTGAGAATTTATGTTGACATTTAAAGAGGGTTTCCTGTCTTCTTATTGGTTTCCCATAACCATCAATTTCAGGTAAATAGGTGGCTTTATGTCCAGGTGCAGAAGCCAAGACGGTGGAATGGCCTGTGGGAACTGTATATAACTGACAACTACCAACCTTAATTCATGCGCTAGGTAACAAAACGCATCCTCACAAACACAAAGTCATTGTATTATCTGTGAAAATTTAATAAACACAGTGAGGTCAAGATTTCTATCACAGCAAATCTGAGAAACCAGATAAATCCTGTTTAAATTTCAGCAGAATTCCCCTGTCAAATTACCACATCTCACCAGCGCTTAGCAAGGCAAAGATGTAATCAGCGCTTTATGAAAGATGCACATGCTTGTATTTACAAGAATATTATTGAGAAAATTAATCCAATATGAATAGTTTCTGAACAATTTATTTACTGAGAAAAATAAACTATGGCTAGTTAATGACTAGACTTCAGGATAGAATAGTTATTTATTGGAAAATAATTCATTAGTATCATACCATCCAACCATCAATCCTCAATCTACATATCCTAGTCAGGGACTCCCTCCGTCTGGCCCTCTCATTTGCTACGCCCACCTCGTTAACCTCGTGTGAAATCCCTACGTTTACCAGTTGTCTTGTGTTTTCTGATGTCATGTCCTGTATTTAAGCCTGCGTTCAGTCTGTCTCTGTAGATTTGTCATTAACTTGTATATCGTGTTGTCCCATGTAGCTCGTTCTGTCCCCATTAAAAAAACAATATTTTGGTTCTGTGACGTGCGGTGTCCAGCGAGCACGCAGGAAGCCGGTAATCACCAGACGGACAGGAAAATATCCAAAATACTGTTTTTGAGATGAGAGGGCTAGACGGAGGGACGTGACACCTAGTCCAGATAGTACAGAACTCAAGTCTGGGGACACCCAGGACTGGATGTCAGCCCATTACAGGGCACATGCACACAAACACAATCACACATAAAAATACTCTAGAGATACCAGTTGTCCTATCTACATGTCATTCAATTGTGAGAAGAAACCAGAATACTCAAAGAAAGCCTGAAAAATGGTCCCCACAATGTCAAAATAACAGGCTTTTATCACATTGTGGGGACATTTGATAAACATGATCCGCACACACACACCTCCACACACAGGGCAAGGCAGTGTTTGAAACCAGAACTCTGGAGGTGTTTAGCAATGGTCTATAATCATTCTTAATTAATGGATCAGGTTCCATTGGTACTATTTTCCATGATAAATGTAGCTCCTAAAATCCTTCGGAGAAGGTTCCTTTACAATGAAGTGGGCACCTACACTGCTCAGTGTTTGCAGTTACTCTAGTGAATCAATACTAACTCTGTTCTCTATGCCAGGCAAACTGCAGTCTGACATAAATGTTTATTGCCCTTGTTTTCTGGCTCTTTACTAACACTGTACTTTAGTTTCTCTGCCATCTATACCGAAGTCTGAGTGTGCAAGTTCTCCTATTGTCTGTGTGGATTTCCTTTAGGTACAAACCTGCAGTCCACTGACAATGAACTTAAGGTGAACTGCTTATTAATAAACACACAGAGTGTGTTGATATCAGGATCTAAGTGGATTCTGGAGTACTGCCTTGGGTGTATTGAGAAAAATGGTGGATGGATGGATGATTGGACAGATGGATGGATGGATATGATAAAGCCATGATTGCCCATTGATTACCCCATTGTTCCAAAGTCACTTTTAGGAATCCACGGGATGGCCTCAGGAAGGTGTCCATGTCAGATTGATGAACTAGTGATGAAGTATTGCATTTGGCATGAGTGGAGGTCTCACAGCAAGGTCAATTGGCAATCCACTTTGGATACCTACATTGTGCTCCTGAGAGAGATCAGTGAAATCTGATGTTATAACCAACAGAATGAATTTGTTAAGGGACCCTTTTAACTTGCCATGTGGTCAGGATTGCATGAAATTACATGGGACATTAAAAAAAACAGAAGGAGCCAGATGTGTATTTCGTAGAATGCTTGTTAAACTTTCAATAATGTTTTGTTTGCACCTGGATACATGGGGATAATACTCCACTCTGCAACATGAATCTGCAGCATGTCCTTATCTGCTTATGACCTTATGAGTGTTTACTTTAGTCTTTTCGTCATGTTTTATTCGTGAACATTGTCTTTGAGCGGACCTGCACCCACCCCCAAACCCTCAGCTTATCAACATCAAGACCAGAGGCACTTAGACAAGAGGAACATTTACATAGCTCTTATTAATAAAGTGTCCTGTATTACTTTTAATTAATGTTTTATAATGACAGTTATTTTGCATTAGCAATTATTGAATAAATGAATGGAATTTGGGCAGAGAGACACCTATTCCGGGCCATTTATAAAAGAGTACCCCTGTGATTTCACTGGAAACTTGAATTATTGATGTGCTCGCTGGCTTTTACTGAGAAATCAGAAACAGAGAGATTATAAACCTGTGCGTAACCTTGAAAATGGCATCTTATTACCAGACAATATTCTAGCTTTAATCGCATATTCAGTTTAGCATCTTGGCTAGGTGACATACTGTGTATTATCTTAAGTTTGTGGTCTTTAAATGAACTTGTGAATCTTGGCGTTATCCAGCAGGTGAGAAAAACTTTGCCACTTTTTGTCAAAAGTGTTGCTGAGTGTTAAATTTATATGAACGTAAGTCCCTAATTTAGTAGTCTTTTTCTCTAGCGCAACTGTATGGCTCTTTATGACATCAAGAGTTAAATTCCCTCTGAGGCTACCCAGGTGAGTAGTATGTGTGGCAGTAAATTTCACTTGTTTTATCCAAGTGTTAAAATATCTAATGTCATGTACATCTTGTTTGGTTGTGACAGTGTAACAGTTTACCATTATGAGCACCAGGCTTTGTGTCTGTGCGCTCCAAACACGGGCGTCTAGTGCATTGAGGAACACACAGCAAAATTAGCTACAGTACATCTGCTATCATGACTTCAGGTGCAACCTTTGCTTTGCGCTGAGTCTTAAATTTGCGTCATTTTTTTTTTTTTTTGTTAATGTGGGCAGTTTTGGTTGCCGGTGCTGAAACAGTAAATATGGTCTGAGACTATTGTATAATGTTTTTGAACCAAGCCAAAGATACAGAGAAGAGTCAGGTCATGACAGATTAATAGAGCCCACCGAACACCCCTTCAAACCCTGATGCCCAATCTGATGTTTCCCCTTTGTCCTGAATCCAAATCAACTATCTTTTTTTTTTTTCGTTCTACTGCTGCTTTCACTTCCATTCTTGTATCTATATATAGTCCCTTCCCATCTGGTGGAAGTCTTACAGCGGGACTCCAAGTCTGTTAGTTACGCGCTGTTATACTTTGGTCAGCTGATACATCCAGATGAACTTTTCTCCAGCAGCAGTTTAAGACTTGTGCTGCAGAAAGGACCATTGAAAAGTTTCTTTGCAGTATAATTAAGTGGCCTCTGCTTTAGGGCAGTCAGACAGGAGCAGTCAGACCTCCGGGCCCTTCGGCCTGAGGCCTCACCTCGGTCTGCATGACACGTACACCTCAGCCCATCGGCTTCCCGCTCATCAGCTCTCAGCCCCTTGGCTCCCCGTCCCTCTGCATCACTGTGTGCTGAGCCCCCCTTTCTATTAGCCATAGAAGTCCTCTGTTAGTCTCTGTTAGTGTCCTTGCATGCCACCCACTGGGATGTGACATCAAAGTGTCCACCTTCAGAGCCCAAGGCATGCGAGCAGGGCGAGCCCGCACTGGCGTAACCGTGGAAACAGCCTGTCACGTATGCAAGCGCAGAACAGGGAGGTTAATGGATGTGGCGGATAGCACGGTATCTGCATGAGGCGATTTTATGAGGGAGGGTGTTGAAAAAGGGCTCCGCGAACAGCTCCCGCCGCTTTGGGAAGGAGGGCGGCAGTTAAATGGCTGCTTCGATCTGAAGCACGGCGCTAGAGATGCTTATTGTCCCTGCTGTTAACGTCCCTCCCGGGCCGAGCTTCGAGGTTTTCTGTCTGATGGAGCTTCCGTCTCAGAGGCCACGGGCGGTTTATCGCAGACTCTGCTTGCATGCTTTGCATGATTTTTTTAAAAGTCTATCCATAACAAAGACCATCACAGGGAAGAAAAATGAGTCGATCCGCCCGCTGCTTGTCAAAGTGGCAGCTGTGTGTCATCACCTGGACTCAATGGAGTAGGAGAGAGTTTGATATTCAGGATGGGCAGAACTTAATAATAAAAAAGGAAATGTCATTTTATAGGGGGGATGAATGAAGCCAAATAAAAAATTAGGGGGTACTCGTTTCCACCATCCCCCTTGGATCTTATGCCCCTGCCTGGACCCACACATGGCTCACCACAGTGAGGTACATACTGCTCTGGAGGCCTGCTCCAGGACCGCCATGACAGACTCCTCCCTGCTGCTCGAGGGCCTCATTAAGTAGGCTCTGGATAATGCCTGTCTACCATGGCAGTTGAAAAACTCTTCATCATCATCATCATCATCATACATCAGGTCTTTTTACAAAGAAAAAAGGACATCAGAACAATGGTTATTAATGTTGCCAGAAACAGAAGGCACACCACCTGCAGTTCGGACTAGGTGGTCCACCTGAAGCTAAGCAGGCTTGGGCCTGGCCAGTACATCGATGGGAGACCAACTAGGAAAGCTGGGTTGCTGCTGGAGGACGTGTTGCTGTGGCCAACTGGTTAGTCCATCCTGTGATCTGTGTGAATCCCAGTGCTGTGATGGGGAGGGTAAGCCGTAAAAATGGTGGTGTCCTTCAGATAAGATGTAAAACTGAGGTGCTGACTCTCTGAAGGCCTTAAAGATCCCTGGGCTTTCAAAGGAGTGGAGTACCCTGAAGTATTAGCTAAAATTACCCACTGTGGCCTTATCAAACCCAGCCTCCTAATCGTCCACCATATCTAACTGGTGAATCCTCTCCTGCCTCTTCACCACCTTAGCTACTGTGTGGTGAGTGTGCTTTTATTTTCCGGAATTATACTTAGGTTTCATTGATTAATCTTTTGCATCTGGGTTAAATTTAATGGTGACAGCATTTACATGGTAAAAGGCTGAAAAACAGAGCCAGTCCTCATAAAGGTCAGGCTGACAAAAACAAAGATTCCTGTCACGCCATCCTGTCAGTTAGACCATGTGAATTTACTTTAAATGACTGTTCTTGAAGTGCGTTAAGCCCATGTCAGTAACTCTGTGTGGGGCAGGAAGACCAGCTGCGCTAATAGATCTCTTAAATGTCATTATGACAGGAACCGCATCCCAGTTCATGGCAGTTATGTCAGCTGTGTTAGTCTCTACAACAGGCTTAACGACAGTCTGTGGACACACACCAATTGTCCCTGACTGATTTTAATTAAATGACATACTCGTATCAGGTATCACTGAAAAACAACTAAACACAACTATTGAAATTTAAAGTAGTCCTTTTGCTCATGTTTCTTATGTATAAACATTTTAAATTCCCTTAATAAAAAATTTCCTATAATTCCCGTGTTCTTCCTTTCACTGGTGTTTTTAAAGAACTTATAATCTTATCACCTTTACTGCACACTGGTCAATAGTCATGTGACTTCTAAAGACATTTAGATGGACCAGAGAATAAGTTTGTTTTGGTAAAATATTTGCAATGACATTTTCATCTTATGCAATACTTTTACTTTGTAATGCATTCATTTGTTCTTTTGAATAATAAAAAAAAGTACATTTTACTGATTATAGGGTCCAGGTCCAGAGGGGTTGAATACTTTCTAGGTACATTGTATTTACTGTGGTAAATTAGGGGTCTATGTGGTTAAATCAAGCTTGTATTAAGTGCTTAAGGGCCTAAACATGACAGCTTCAGGAAGTTCTTAGCTACTTGTCAATGGCTGATGCCTCTCCTAGCTGGAGGCCCACTTGCTGGGTGCTTATCCCCATTGCTGCCGTAGCCCAGAGAGCAGCACGCATGTGCCTTCTGTCACTTCTGCTGCTCTTTTTACAGTGAGAGAGATGCCCTTCCATGGCTTTTATAGCTCTTTCATGCAAAGAACAAAGGTCTCATAAACTATTATTTACTTTTTATTTTATTTGCTTATTTATTTATTTTTTGTTAGTCAGCATAAGTATGTAGCTATAAAGTATAGATTCTATGTTTCTTATTTACTGATATAACGGAGCACACTGTCTACAAAAAGAGAGGCCCATTCTCTTGTGACTGTAGCTCAGTTTGGAGTGACGCTGTTAAAGCATGCCTCAGTTTGTCCTTTCGAGCCAAGCAACATGTCCAGTTTCTTCTTCCTGCCCGACTATGTGCTGTTTCTTCGCCCCTTACGCTTTGCTGCCGCTGTAATGGACGTGGCTGCCTCTCCATACAGCAGGAGGGAGTGACTGGCTCAGACTGATGAGAAGCTGATTCACCCCTGACTCGCTTCATGGTTGGAAGCGTTACTCTGTGTCCTTGCTCAGGTTACAATGCACGGAGGAAAAGGACGAGGTCATGTGACAGGACACTGCTGTCTGCACTGACCATAAGCTTTATGGGGGAAACAGTTTGGGATATGAGGACATATACCGTCAACCTATGTGCCTTATTCCATCGGACCGGCTATTTCTGTTGCAGATCAATTTATTCTCTCTGTCAAAGTTGGGATTATTATATTTATCGTACTGAAAGTAATGCTTGCTTTTTACTATTGCTTAATGTAAATTGCTTAATTCTGTATAGAGTCCTTATGTCATGTGAACATTCCATTTCACATATATTTTTATTCTGCTTTATATTGGTCTTATTAAACCTCATCTTTTTATGTGTAGTACTGTCCTTTCCTTTACTGTGGGACTGAGGGATTTTCCCCCCAGAGGGATCAATACAGTATTCAGTATCAATCAATAGTTTAATGATCCTTTATGAAATCGCATATTAACCTAATGGTTTAAAAGCAGAGTATTTTTAAAGGGGCCTTGCCTAGTTGTGCTAAAGCCACTGAAGGTGTCCAGATCCATCCAGGGTTACGTCTAGTGCCCAGACACCGCAAACAAGGTCCCATGCATCCCATAATGAGCACTCCACTGCCCTCAGAACCAGCCCAGACTCTGCTTCACAGGTTAGCTGGAGCAGGTGGGCTGAGACCTCCCTGATCACGCCCATCATTAATCACTCACACCTGCAGTTAATCTTGCTCTCTGTCTGTTTAAGCTCTGTCTGCTTAATGTATCCCTTATTAGACTTAGATTTGCTCGTATAGGGTTGCCAACTCTGGTCAGCTGGCTGGCTTTAGATTTTCAATTAGAGACAAGTCTGCACACACATTTACATGTATGTAACAGTTGTATTACCTTGTAAACAGCCTGCAGGGTTTGCAAATTACCCCAATGCTTTTGATGTAGCTAATTTTGAGTGTCATGCCAGATGTGTGAGAGCTGGCAACCCGGGTCATAGATGGTACGTATTGAGTTCTGTTTGGACCGGTTCTGGCTTTTACCTGCAGAAATGTTTTCTAGTTTCTGAACTAGCTTAGTATCCCGGATCCTGTTTGCTGCTTCAGTTGTCAGTTCTGTCCCGACTTGGCACTTGAGTCCAGGCCAGTAGTCTTGTCTTTGTACCTGGCAAACAGCAGCAGCCTCAGTACTCGGAGACCAACCTGTCGAAGAGGAAAAGTCAGACAGTAGAAGACCTAGCAGGGTGTGTGTACTCCGTCTGGGGTGTCTCTGTTTGCCAGTGTCAGTGTTCCTTACCTTGAACTTTAACAACATTTTAAAATTCTGTTCTGTGGCTGTCATAGTTGCAAAATACACCAAGCAACATCGATGCTTATCCATTTCAGGGTCACCTGGAGCGTGGAGCACACTATGCATGAGATAGCTGCCCATCACAGGGAACACACTAACAAAAGAATTCTTTATAGACACCAGATGACCCCCTGGCTCTCTTTGGTCTGTGAAAGGACACTACACAGCCAGGGAGAATCCACAAAAGACATAAGAAATGAATACCAGCAGTCATGTCCCGTCAGCCTTAGAGATGTCAGGCCAGTATGTCACCCGAATGTTTTTTTTTAGCTCCCATTTAATGTTCGCAATATCTTGTGTCAGTCATGACCTTTGTCTTGCCCTTTGACCTGCCCCAGTCCTCTCTAATTGGTTCATGAGCTGCTTTTCCCCAGACAAGTCTCAAAAAAACTCCCTCTGTGCCTTTGTGAGTGAAACAAAGCTCTAAAGCGAAACATGAAATATCGAGAAGAGTTTAGAAAATAAGGCATTCATTTTTGTTTTGTTTTTTTCTATGCAAGTTGTATTTCCACAAAGAAATGTAGGTTTTCAGACACTGCTTATCCGTTAATTTGTGTCAAAGGAGTAAAAAATGAATCAAATTGGGATAAAAAACTGCCATTTTAATCTGAATGAAAGTATTTTAACAATTCCTCCATTCCAATCTAGAAACAAACGTAACTGTGATCTTACAATGAAGTGTGGTTTGCCCACCAAACTAATATACCTTTTAAACAATTCCTGCACAGTCGGTGACGGTTTATTTAGAATGAATAAGAAAGAAGATTGAACCTTAATAATTCCTTAAAACCTTGTTAAGCATACATGAATCCCATGAGTGAGGCGTTATTACAACTCAAATATAAACTCTAATTAGCAAATGTGAGAAGATTATTAAAGTACACAAGCAGTTCTGTTTTCTGGGTTAAGAAGTGTGCTAACAGGCTGAAGTAGGCTGTTTTCTGTCCTCTACTTAAGTTACTTTCTTAATGTTTGGATCTAAGGTAAAATTTTAAGGGACTATTTCTGATAATCTCAAATACTGATCTTCTTAAATACAAATAATTTTATTGTGTTAAATAGTTTGTTTAGAGCATATGTAGCATAAAACCAAAAATTACTTAAGTATATTATTCCTTTTCCCAAATGACAAGGGTTTAAGTTCAACCCCGTCTCATACAGAATTAAATTAGCCGGCGCTGGAGATGGACTCAGACGCTTCTTTGTGATTGGACCGACCCGCAGTACGACCCAGTAAAAGTCCTGCAGGTGCACATATGGAGAGATCTGTTTGCAAAATATGTTTCCTGCCCTCAAAGGACTGTGGAGGTTTTACAGCCTCCATTGGTATGATTTTATGTGGAGAAGTATTCATCTGGTATACTTGGTAGACTATCAAAGTGAACATGCTGGTATGCTCAGTCTTATTTTCTGCTAAATTGACCTAAATGTTAATAGGAAGACTCACATGATCTCTTATTTCTTGTTTTCCGGTCTGGGCTTTATATGGGATTTGATCTTGTTTTCTTCACTATGCAGTCATAACTTATCCTATCCTATCCTATTCACAACTGTAAATACTCCTACTGAAACATAATTTCAGAACCATGTCATGTGCTTCCAAAAGGTTTTTCTCAGTCTTTTTTCCCAGATTTCTACTGAGATTTTTCACATAATCAAAATGATTTGTTATCTTTTCAGTTAGTATTTGCTAAAGAATCATCTGCCTGTGAGGCACGTTGCCCAGTAGTACCAATCTCATAAATTAATGCAGTCGATGGTGGGGAAGGGTCTTTTATAGCAATCGGAAGGTTTCAGATCCTCTGGTGTTTAGGATCACCGTGGCTGTCAGTCATAGCCTGGTTCAATCTATTGGGAATAGATAAAGTATCCACTGGGCCTCAATAAAGTTTAAATCAGTGTGTGATTGATAGCACACCATGAACAGGTTTCAAAGCTGTTTTTACCATCAGTAGCGACTTTGATAGGAAGTCCATCCCACATTGGGTCAGAAATCCCAATCTGTTCCACCCCAAGAGACCCCCTGTTCCTGTTAACTTCATGCCATCCATTAACAGGCGTTAATCTACCGAGTGCCGGTTAGACACAAATCCCTGATCAAAAGCTTGTAATTCTGTCCTCGTCACCCCCGGCCTCTGTCCTGTGGTGTGGGCTGCAGTTTTACTTAATTTTCAGCAGTCAGGGGAATTTTCCACGTTGACCTTGGCAGTCCCATTAACTGCCTTTAAGAGGAAGCAGTAATTTGCAGCTCATTAACAGGTTAAATATTTGGCAGAATCATACCACCCACCCCTCATGCCCTCATAATGCTTACAGTTCCCTGGCTTCCAGAAGTAATTTTACCATGGAAAACAAACCAAGCAAGCACCTTGCTTCAGAGGTGGAGGAAGAGAGAAAGGGGAAGATGTCGGGGCTGTTTTTGGCTGGGATGGAGGCAAACGCGCTGCGGGATGGGCGGGGAGATGAGCCGTTCCCGTGGCTTGGCACCACCAGCCTCCGCAGGAAGCGCACTAGGCACTGCCAGGGACCGAAAGGGGAGGACAGACACAGGGGGCCAGGGCGCTGCAATCTGCTGACAGATGGGCCATGAGTGCCAGCGGACAGCTCTCTTCCCAGCCCTCACAGAACCAACGAAAGAGTAAATAAATGATGAACGACACCTATTGTCACTAAACTGAACGAGGGCAGCCGTGTCAAACGATGTGGGACAGGGCAGCTTTAGAGGTGGTCATGTTGGCTACGTCACTCATGGGATAATATATCGAACAATCACAGGCGCTCAAAAAAAAAGCACAGAAGAGCCTGGAAATACTATTTTTGCATTTAGACCATTTTGGTTCCAAACTGGGTTGTTAGATCTCAGGGGTGATACATATTTTTTTGTGGAACTGATTAATAGGTCTAACAGTGTACAGCTTGATAGATTGAAGATGCTTGCAATGCCGGATACGCAGAAGTAAGAAGCAATTTAAAATGAATTGCTAGTCTTATTTTAGAAGATGCTGACTCATCTTCCTAGAAGATAAGGCAAAAAAAAAATAAACAAACAATGTATTGTTCATTGTTGATTGACTTGATTCTTATTTGTGCTATAAGAACACATAAACATGCAAAGTGATGCTGATTCCCTTGACCATGTGACCATGAATGGTCAGGGGTGGTTTTGACGTCCGTCGGCACTTGGGCTGCATGCCTGCAGAAACAAGAAGAAGAACCATGGGCTGTGGTAATGGTTAAATGTCCCACATTTTCCTGTTTTTCTGCTAATAACAGGCAGCATACATCTGCACCACAGAATAACTGATTTTCACATTTTGTCCTCTTGTCTTTCAAAGAAAATTAAAAAGATGTGCTCTATATTTTATCAGGTTACAACAATCATCTTGGTCTGGGTGCAGTGAGACGTGACTGAGCAATCAAACCGAAGCGCTGATATGTTTGTTTCCAGAGATCGTTTAAATTAATAAGCCACTGCTTTGAAGAAAAGCACATTATTCTATTAAGAAGTTTCTGTTTATTAAGTTCAATTATGTGCCTTGTTGGGGGTTTGATAAAGATTTGTCCCCTAAGTCACGATCAGGCTGCCGTGTTTATCAGTTCGTGAAGGTTTTTTTTGGATTTAAAATGAACCGCTAGTGGGGATGTTCCAAGCGCCGCTTCACGGGGACAGTTAATCACAATTATTCTTTATGGTATTGATACAGTCGATTTTCTTTTTAAATGTGTCAGTCCTGTTACAACGTGAAGTCCACATTAAATCTGGGTAATTATTAATGCTGTCTGATCCCTTCCCAGTTGTAAAAATGAACATACATGTTTAATGATTGTTTTAATAGCAAGGGTGTTACAGAAAGTGCCCCTTTTGGGACTCGAACCAGCAACCTTCTTGTCACACTGTAGTGTTTGTAGCGGCACCTGTTGCTGGCCGATATGTTCTATCTTAGTTGTGCTGTCTTTTACGGTTATCCTGACTGAAAACCCTCATGCACATGGATGATAGGATGTATCTGTGTCGTTTTTTTGTCAGGTGTACGTATCAATCCGGTAGCTACATGCTGAGATCACCGTTTGGCTTGGGGTTTGCGACCAATGCGAGGACCAGCCCAATATGTGCCCCAGTTCCACTCAGTGCAGCACCTGAGACAGTGAACCGGGTCACACTGGAAGCTGTTTCTCTGCCGCACTACTTAGAAGCTTTCGAACGTCATATGCCATTAAGCACGACACAGATGGGAATCTTCATTACCAGTTAGTGTGTGATTTAATTAAAAAGCTGTTTGCTCCGCTCCACATCCAAACCTTGTACTGATTTTTTTTGTCTCTACAGTTGTTCTTGGGGACGGTGTTTCTGTCTGAATATTGAATGCAGTCACAGCCCATCCTGGTTCCACTCGGTATATTTTCACGGAAATGTGAGGTGAACGCCATGAGGTGACCTTGTTTTAATACCCCGTAATCAATCACATGACTGCCTCACCGTTCCCTCACTCTCGAAGATGTGTGGGTCACCACCACACTTTGGCAGAAATACTACTGGATGTACTGCAGTAGACTCAAAATTTCTCTTTATCTATAAATTAAGAATGATCTGGGTGCGCTTTTTCATCTTTCACACGGCTGGCTTTTTCAGAAAGGGTCCGCAATGACAAACCTCATGAATAACACTGAAGGTCACCTGACAATCCAGTGCAGAAACCGCACAGGGATGGGTGACTAGCAGTCTGCCTGTATGCATTTTCCATTCTGGTGATTGGTGGCTTGTATTTCCTCGGTCCCAGGATGCTGATTCATTCCCTGTCACTCTATCACAAGGCACATACATGCACACACATGCTCAGGGCAATTTAGTGATTCCAGTTGGCGTGACTGTCTGCGGACTGCAAAGTACCCGAGAGGAACCCATGTGATACATGGTGAACGCAAACAGATCAGAGCTGGGATTCATACCCTCTTCCCTGGAGGTATGGGGCAATAACACTACCCAGTAAGGTGCCACGCCATCCTGTAAATCATGCTGAAATTTATAATTACACAGAACACCGCTAGAAAGCCTTTGTAGCGCCAGATCATTTTTAAAGCGGGCAGGTTGAGTTGATCTGTCTGGAGAATAAGTCAGTTTGAAGAACCTGAAGATTTGACACAAAGTGGAATGGATCCACTAGGTGTCTCCCTTCCTATTGAGTTGCCTAGTGGGAGGCTAGAAGGTGTGGGATTGTAGCTGTACCATCTCTGCACTGAGAACCTGTTGTCATGTCATCTGAGCTAATCTTACACACCTCTTCACTTCACTGTAGGCCGACACACTTTTGTAGGTATGTTCATCAATTCAAAGCAAAATAACCCCTAGTGGCAAGAATGTGAAATTGATTTCTGCACACGGAGGATGTGGGTGAGTGGGGCGTGAATTCTTTTTGGAGGTACGCAATCATACAAATTCTTGTCATACAAGACCTCCAAATTGGCAGTTGGCACAAGACAATGAACATACATAAATAAAATCATTTAAAAAAAAACCAAAGCATAGGTTAGCCAGTTATAAAGAGATGAACACATGGTACAAATAAACACATTAAACACTCCAGTCAAAGTGACATTGTGTGCTTTCCTCAACGGACCTTAAAAAGTACAATTGTGCTTTCACCTCATTACCCATTATTAATGACAAGAGCATATAAGATGATATACGAGTGTGAGGATTCACGTCCTGCCGTCAGTGCCGCATGAAGCCTGCTGCTTGGAATAGGTTACTTTTTAGGGGAAAGCAGGACATCAAATTCCACTAGCCACTGAGAATTACTCCCAATGGACAGATTCAGACATTGTTAAAGATGTTAAAAATGAAACTGACATAACCACCAAACAGGCCCTGTTACAGGTATCCAGCTCAGGAACAGAGACATTTTGAAAATCTTTAGCAGGGTATAAGGGCAAATGGCATCCCAGTCCCACGGGAATCGGAACTTTACATAAGTAAAAGAAAAGGACGCTTAAAATTTTGTTATAACAAAAGACTGCAAGAGCCATAGAGGGCTTATGGCCTGTCCTGTTTTTGTCATTTATTTTCATCACTGTCTTATTATTGTCTATACAAACGTGAGGTCCTGTTGCGGATCGAATGCATAAATTTCCAGAAACAAGGCCACCGTCTCGTGGGGACAATTAGGAAATGTGTTGCCGACCCAGGAGAGGGCCGGGTGGGAGAGGCTGCGTATCATGGGCGCCTGGTTGTAGTCCATTTGTCCCAGGCCCAGGTATAATGTGTAACAGGCCTGTCCGTAAGTGTGTGTGAGTATGTGCCCGGTGAGGGACGGGAATATTGCCCAGTGAGTTCCCTGCCTCGTACCTTGTGCTTCCCGGGATAGTCTCCAAGCTCACTGTATTGACCCTGTATTGGAAGAAGTGGTTAAAGAAAATGAATGGAAGGATGGATGATTATCTACAGAAAAGACAGATATGAGGGAGAGCTTCCTCACTAAACTTAATCTGATGAAGATAGGCAATAAATTACTTAGTACGTGAACACAGTCTGGAACTATAGAGCTCGACAGTGGGCCAGAGGGCATAGAGAGAACCCGCTTTGCGTCAATTTCCATGTGGATCATAATGTTTTTACAAATGTGTGTCATAGCATGAGGGTGCTGATTCAGACTGATGGCATTATATGGGGCTTAATGTAATGTCAATAATGTAAATAATGTCATAGCAAGATAAACAATGCGAGTGCAACCGCAGCTGGTGAGTCCACTGTTCAAAGCATGTTTTACAGGGCATTGAAAGCTAAAGATAGAGGAACATTCCAGAATTTTTCTAGCAAGCTTTTTGCTTGATTTGTCCAGCAAGCGCTGCAAGAATTCCCTTCGTAACTGGGCCTCCCTCTCTGGTATTATTCATACGAGCCGAAAATTATGACAATCCATGGATCAGACGCTTTCTTCCAGGATATTAAAGAAGGATGAGATGGCAGAGCCCTACAGGCACGTCGGGAGACACACAGCCTGCTACTGACTGGGGTTACCTTGTCAGGATACCTTCGTCATCCTCTACATCCAGGCGCGAAAGCCTGACATACGATGACATTCACCTCCAATGTATGTCCACCTCGCCAACCCAGCTGATTAATCAGTTTACCACTGACCGCGGAGACAATGCTGCTATCAAGCATTAATCTCAATTTTCTGCACCAAAAGCCACGTTTTCACCACATACCTCTCCTGTCCTCAATATGCCTCACTCCAGCCTGTCTCTTCCTTGTCTCAGCTGGGAATAATTGGCTTCCATCCCTCGTCCTTGTTGTGCAGACCCCGCCCTCTGACCTTTCACCCCACGGGCGCGTATCTGACTCCCCCTCAGCTCCTGACCTCATCTCGCTCATCCCGGGCTTTGAGTTGATGGGCTTTATTCACGGACGAAGCACCGTTCGCACCAACACCAGATGCCATTGCGAGGAGGGGGGGGCAAAAACCCTTTACGCTGGCTTACTTTGTTCTTTTGCTTTTTTCCAGGACCAGACAAGCTTTGAACATATTTACACACGATATTCACAAAAGAATACAGGTGCAAGTTTTTTGCTTTGTTGTCTTGATTCCTAGTCCATTTAATACAAGTGAGGCACTGCTTTTCGCATACCATTAGTTCAATAGCCTTGTCTCTAAAAGGAAGGATTCCCATGAGGTTCAACACACTAGTAAGGCCTCAGATCCCTAGGTGAGATCTCAGTGAGGTCACTCACGGGATTAGCATACTACTCTTTACTAGCAAAGGCACTTATTAGAGGGCACCAGAAGCCGACAAACAGTACTACAGGATATTTGTGATCTCTATTCTGTCAAGAAAAATGATCCCAAATCATGAAAATATTTTGGTATACAGTCCATTTCATTGAGAAGATCGACGGATGAATGGATGGATGGAATCATTATCACCCAAACTGATGACACTGAGATTTCCCAGCATCAAATGACAAAAAAAATTAACTTTTTATAAACATCTAATACAAAACTATGTACAGTAGAGTCTCGCTTATCCGACCTTGGCTTATCTGACATTCCATATTATCCGACGTCCCACCGCAAAAAAAAAACAAAAAAACGCATCAATCGGCAACAAGAACTGCAAGTTGCGAGGGTGAGCGTCGTCTATTTTTTGTTTCTCCCGACTCTACCGCAGCTAGTTACAGTGGCGCGCCCGTCTACACTAAAACATGATTATTAGGTTCGTAATGTGTAAAATTATAACATAGCTTGACGTTTAATAGGCTTTGTCTTAACACAAACATTTTCGCTTATCCGACGTTCTGCCGACCCATTTATGTAGGATAAGCGAGACTCTACTGTACCATCACAACCAGTTTAGGGGCTTCTAAGTGGCTGAGGCAGTAAAACCGGTCTCCTCTAGCAAGATGCTTGGAGGTGCCTCTTTCGCTGTTGGCAGAGGACGTTCTTCCGCGGAGAGCTAAGTGCCCCCAAGCTTTAAGTGCGCAGAGCGGCTCCCTGGCTGCCCTACAGGCCTGTGGGCACTGCCAGGCTCCCAAGGGCCGCCGCTGAAGGGTACGCGGCTCTGCCAGTGGAGACAAACTGTACCCTGTGACCCACAGGCTGCCGGCAGAGCAGTCGGAGTCAGCCGGGTAGGAAGGAGATTTGAGGATCACACACCTTGCTTCCAGGCACCCCTCTGGCCAGACAGTGTGCTGAAGGCAGCCCCGAGGCTGTGTGTAAATGCGACCGTGAGTGTCGCATTCTCCAGGAGACGCATTTCCCAGAATATGAACACTGAATTATCAGCCGTTTGCTGAAAGCAATAAGAGAACCGGAGCCAGGGCTCAGTGCCCCCTCACATGGGAGAGGGTTGACCTGAGGCAGCATTACAGGGAATGGACTGTCTTTACCAGCCTCACGCCGTGTCGCCATGCCGCCATGCTGCTTTCTTCACTAGCTAATGCTTCCTTTAACTTCTTTTTAAAAACAACACAGCCAATGAAGAGTTATGAACTGTAATAGGGACCCTAACATGATATCTGAAATATGCCATTTAGAGCCTCAACGTTGCCAATTTTTTAGAAAATCTGGACTGCTGAATGTAAAAGGAGTAAAAGCAAGAGAAACATCCTGTTCCATCAAACTTTGACTGCACTGTGTTTACAGCCAAATCCATGACTGCTCCGAGCCTCCGTTCTCTCATCGTGGGTTACATGTTGTGCTTCCATCTGCCTAGACCTTTAAAGACAAGGAAGGAGCCACAGTCGGCCAGGCTGTCCTCCGCGTAGGGGGACGAGTGAAGATCAGACCTTTAAAGATGAGGGACAAGCTGCGGTGGCCAGGCTGTCCTCCACGTAGGGGGACGGGTAAAGATCAGACCTTTAAAGATGAGGGACAAGCTGCGGTGGCCAGGCTGTCCTCCACGTAGGGGGACGGGTAAAGATCAGACCTTTAAAAATGAAGTCAGGTGTTGAACCTTCTGTTTTGCCTCAGAGTCTGACACAGACGTGTATCATTAGGACTGACCATCCATACGCATCTTAAGTCCCTTTCTTGTAAAATGTATTTTTTTGCATCCATTTACTGTCACAGAGCAGGCTGTAACATCCCCATGCATTAGAAATCCCTGGATTACTGGTTTAAATCGGTAAAATAGGCAAAATAGGCATGATTCATTGGGCCCTTGAGCAAGGCCTTTATCTGCCCACGCCCCACTGCCCTATCATTTCATGCACATTTCACTAAAACCCAGACTGTGATGTTGCTTTCATCACTGCTATGGCTTTGGGTTATTTTCCATAAAGAATTTTCACAGTCACAAATGGACCAGTGTTGCAATGAAAAGGGACGTTCAAATCTTCTTCTGAATTTACTGGCTTCCCGGCCTGAGTTACGGCTCGTGTCAGTGCTGCCCCGGTTTTGTCTGTTTCCCGGCTTCACAAGGCCTCGTTTGAAATTGGGCACAGCTGGTGCTGACACCGCTGATGAGAACAGGCCGGACGGAAGGGCACCTGTCCCACACTCAGAGGACAGGACGGGAACATAAGATGGGAACAGAGAGGGACGGGGAAGGACAGGGGAGAGGTGTCACCCGCTATAGCCAGAGCCGCCGGCTGAGTCTGGCGACCTGTTTGTTAGCTATGAGCTCCATTTTTTCTCCTTTTTTCACAGAAACACTGGATCACATTTATTCTGCAGTGCTACAATTTTCCAGGAATAGTCTCTGTTTTAATCAAAGGTTTAGCAACATTTTTTTGGTTTTACGTTAAATTTTATGTTTTATTCATTTTATAAACGACGTTATTTCAAAATGGTATGAAGAGGTAGAATGATGGTGAAATGGGAACCAGGACAACCAAGCAGTTAGAAATGAGAACCTGGGCCCAGAGTCCTAAGTCCCTGTGCTTAGGGAGGGAACAGAACAGCACTGGTGAAAAGCAGTAGCTGCTTAGTGAACAGATAAATGGTAAATGGATTGCATTTATATAGCGCTTTTCTACTCCTACGAGCATTCAAAGCGCTTTACATTCATACACTGGTGGCGGAGGCTGCCATGCAAGGCGCCAACCGGCTCACAGGGAGCCTCACACCTGTGGCGTTTACATGTTCTTCCTCATGCATTTCCTTCTCCTCTCCCTCCTTAACCAGTATTTCATTTTTCCTTTTCTGGATCTTCCTTCAGCCACAAACCAGGCTCCCTGCATCTGTCACTTCAACTTTTCCTTCTTCATTCCCCGTTTTGGAGAATAAGTTTATGTCAGCCACATTTGTCAAATATGTTTCCTATCAGAAAACTCACCCGCAAGAGGTAGAGTGAAAGTCATTTTGCACTTTTATGTCTTGTAAATACACCATTCTTTAACAGGGTATCACACCAAGGATGAAATGTATTCCTTCTTAACACGTCTCAGGGGTGATATTTACCCCATGGCTGACAGATGGTTAGTTTCATTCATTTAATTGAAAATCTGTGCCTTTGATTGGAAGCGCAGCCTTTAAAAACCATCCAGCCGTCAGGTGAATTGACATGCCGACATAAGGAATATTCCAGCTAAAACTCATCAGTGAACATACTGTATAATGACACAGTAGGCAGCTGGCCCTCTGCATCCGTGGGTTCCGCATCCACGTATTCGACCAACAGTGGATCAAAAATATTTGGGGAAAATAATTCAAAAAGTTTCAAAAAGCAAAACATTAATTTGCACTGAGAACCCTGGGTTCCTGCAAATGAAGTGATGTGTAGAGAAAGAGTGAGGCCCTTAACCCCCAGGTCCATGGGCGCCACTGCAGGTGGCCGCCCTAAGCTGCCAAGCTTACTGTCACTTGCTGTCAAAAGAGAATTTCCCCACAGGGATCAATAAAGTGTCATTATTATTAAACAATACAGCATAGCAACTATTTACGTAGCATTTACATTTGCGTTTGGTAGTATAGGTAATCTAGAGATGATTGAAAGTTTACTGGAGGATATCCATAGGCTACATGCAAATACCGCTGCATTTTATATAAGGGACTTCAGCAACTGCAGACTTTGGTTTTCACAGGGGGACCTGGGACCGATTCCTCGTAAATACAGAGGGATGACTGTATTTTCAAATATTGTAATCAGCAAGTACATGTATATGCTGTGTTGAGACCACATAACGTCATAGCCTCACTATCGGGCTTATGCTATAAACATTATGCACATTGCACAGAGGGTTTATTAGAGGGAAATTGTGAGGCTAACTATGTTTCATGATTCCAGAGCCCACAAGGTACAACTCACCAGATATAATCTAAGCTCACAACCCCCAACCCCCCGATGTCCCCCACCCTCCACACGTATGATTTGCATGTTGAAATTGAATTTGAATATCTAAACACTGTTGCATCATACCTCCAGGGTTAAGGTTTAGAATAACGGCTCTACTCTGTGTGCTCTGCCCACGTTACCTGGGTTTCCTTTAGGATCTCCAGTTTCATCCAGCAGTCAGAAAGCATGCATTAAGGCTCTGTGAGTTGCCCACAGAATATGACCTTGTGAGTGCGATGGACTGGCATCCCCACTGGGATGTATGCCAACTTTTGCTGCCTGGAATGGACTCCCGGTGACGGCGACCAGGATTAAAGGTTAGAAGATGGATGGACATACAAAGAGTTAATCCAGATCAACAGTAGGAGCTTATTTACATGCTTGCGAAAATCCCAGCGTTTACTGGATGTTTAATGTTTCCCATGTATTTCACTATACCCCACTGGGTACAGGCACTGATGTGGATGAATGAATGGTGCCCAATCCGTCTGTTAGCAGGTGACTTCCAGCAGTCACTGCACCTTCCTCATGAGGGCATCGTAAGTCCCAACAGGGTCTGTGTTGAGTGATGTGTCACAGTTACAGGCACTGCTTTACTGGTAATGAACCTTGTTAAGAAGTAGATTTATCAGTCGATTAAAAATTGTCTGCCCTTAAACTCTGACCTTAGTTCATACTTATTTTTGCCCAGCATGTATTGCTGGTGCTGGATCGAATTGCTGCAGCACGTTAGCTGGTCCTCCATGTCAATGATTTCATGTCATGTGATGTCACGTGCTGCTCTGAGTCTGTGTCATTTCGTCTCCAGTGCCGAGGCCTATTTTTCCATTGGGGTCACCATCGTTTTATCTGAAATATTACAGATACATTCTGTCCGCATCCGGTAGGGTTCAGTTTCCGGCATGGTCCCAAACATTGATGTTTTGGATCAGATATTGGCTTATGAGGAAATGATTCATGGGTCTACCTGAGGGTGTGACAGGACTCCCCTCCAAAAAAAAAAACAAGATTATCAGGAGCAGGCGGCAAGACGTGCGATGTGCTGTACTCTGCGGGATCGGCAGGAAAACATTTTTCTGTCTGCTGTTTTTTTTTTGTAATATCTGTATTGGTACATGTCAGGCTGAATAATTCACAGTTCTGTGATCTCCGTGTTCGCCTGGCCAATCAAATCAAAGACTGAAAAAAGGGAACATTGTGGATTGTACTAATCACAACCTTGATTTTCCTCTGTAAATTCTTGTTATTTTGCAAAGATTATTGAGGCTGGCGTGATAACATCCATCCTGCTAAAACAAGGTGTAACCTTTCATAAACACATGATGCCATGAGACATAACGGAGTCAAATGTAACAATTTCTGTGTTGTCTAACACCTTTCCATCTGTAATTTGACCACAGACAGCACATAAATATTTGCTGAAATACTGTTTTGTTGGTGAGACTTGTAATTATTTACAGGATGTTCATGGGAAGGGGCTTCGCAACAATGAGCAGGTTTCCTGGCAAAATATTGTCTTTTTCTTGGTTGAACAGGAACCAGGACAGGGTGAGCCTAGAATAATATACACAAAGGGAGGTCTGAGCTGAAGTGATATACAAGAAAAGGAAAACACAAAGGAATGGGGCATCGGGGCTAAATGATCATATAGGGGGAGATTGCAGGTCTTTGAAGTGGCGTCCCTGCTGTTCAGGCTATGGGGTTGGCAAAACAAAACAGGGGACATCAATTTATATTTAAGAATGAGTGAGTGCTGGACTGCAACATTGTTATGGCGGGGAATGGCGAGGTGAGGGGGGGGGAATCACGTAGAGGCTCCAGGTTTTGTTTAACAGAAACAAACAGAAATGGAAAAACAGAAAACAAAAGGGCCCGAGGGGTCAAAACAAAATCGATAGAACAGACATAAAGGCAGGGAGCAGCATTGGGAACAACAATATTAAAGAGAGGGAGGAACACAAGAAAACTGCAAACTAAAAGGGAAAAAACAAGAAGACTACAACTAGCAGAGAGAAACAGCCACACAGGGAAACTGCCATAATGGGCCAACAAGGAATAGAATAAGAAGAGGCACTTAAATACATACAGACAACAAGGCTAACAAAGGGCAGGTGTGGACCATAACTAAAGCAACCGATCAGGACAGTCATGGAACAACAAGAAATAGGTGGAATAAGTTACAATTAATAAACACAGAAACTAGGAAACATTAACAAACACTGAATGTCAGCAACACTAGGGAAGACTAGGAACATAAGTCTAAGCAGAACAAAATTTTAAAAAGCATGAGCAAGGTAAACCTAAAACACACACACAAAGCAAAGACAATAACAGGCGCAAAGGAAAATAGTGAACCAATACATATTAAATAACAGGTGAGGCTGGCCTCTGACCAGCCTTGCACTTATGACTTATGACTATTGAGCTCTTAGTGGCCCAGGTACCTGGGAAGCACACTAGGGGCTGAAGGGCTACAAGACAGAGAGGGGGGAAGCAGGATGACCAGCCACTCCTGCTGGTCAAAAAGGGACAAGACACGTAGAACAGGTTTGGATGGACACCGACGCTGACAGTCATTACAAATATCCCCATTAAGCTGACTCTTCACGCCAGTATGGCCAGTGGCCATACCTCCTTCTCACACTACTTAGGATGCAATCAGACACAATCACACACATGCAGCAGTTGCAGAGATCATGAACGCACAAAATAAGCAGGTGTACATCTTTGTGGCTATGGTAGTATCTTTATTTTGCTATTTATTTGCAGACTATGCTTGTGCCTCCTGTACCAAAGTGCATTGTGGGAAGCATGCCACCACGCAAGGTACTGATGTTACCCTGGGTTCGGCAGCAGCAAAGCTGGGGGGGCTTTATCTTTGTCACATGGGCCTCTTTTGTGTGTCTTATTCTCCATGTGGCTCTTTCTCATGGATGTGCACCAGATATTCGGTGCTCCTGTTTCTGAGGTCAGACTTTGAGCTTTAAAAAAAAAAGCCTCGATAGTGAAAATATTCGAGTGGATGTTGGAGAGGAGGATGAAGATAACCCCAGTGAGGTTAAGCCCCGGGTGGAAGGGAAACAAACCTAAACGGCACCTCTGAGGTCTCGCATGCTTGGTGCTACGTGACATTCCCTTGACCTCTGCACAGCCTTTGCCTCTGGCATCAGAACATGACTCAGCAGTCAGAGGGCTGGAGACCCTTCTACTCTATTCCAAAAATGTAGCAGCACTTCACAAGACGAGCACTCTGACTCTCACGTAAATAGGTCAGGATGTGACACAGATGTGATCTGCGGCTTGGTGAGCCAACATGCAGTACGGTCTCAGGTGCTCTATTGCAGGAAAGGTTCCTGAAACAGCTTCATTGTGGGGGGTGGCACTGTCTAGCTGTCCTTACAGGTGAGTCAGGTTTCCTCTTCTTTACTTAATCTCTGCTGCCCCACAATTTTGCATATAAGTGCCCCCCCCCCCCGACCCATACAGACCCTGATTCCCAATCCAGCCCTTCTAGGAGCAAACCTTTTATTTTTAATACTTATTTCCATTTCCCCTTTCTTATGCCAAAACAGCCTCCTCCCAGTAGCTTATATCCCCTCATCTCCATTTCCACCCACAAAATCAAATCCCAGTGTCTCCCTCCCATCCCATCATCACATGGTTCAGAGGTACCTGAGAATCTGGGGCTTGAGGTGGTCGGTCTCCACTTAGGACCCTGTAGCTGAAAAGCAGAGTGAGGTCGGGTCAGATCTAGAGTAGCACTAAGAGCAAGCGCATGAAGGAAATGGTCTTTTATATTATTTGACTGCGTGAGAAGTATCTAATAGCTTCCTACCTAAAACCGCAGATAGTTAAAAATACTCTTCATTTGAGCTTGAGGCAGGACCTTCGCGATCCGGATCAGATTGGAGCAAACTGTGCCCCACCCCCCACACACTGGTTCATGTTACATAAGAATAGCAAGCATGCGATTGGTACATATGGGAGATGTGCATTACCCCTCACTGTAACACCACAGCATTTCCACCCAGCGTCTCGTTTAGGCCCCAGAGCATCCCCACTAGACACTGTTTACTGTCTCCCACCGACAGGATGGCATTTGCAGATGCCCGTCGCTGCCATCTCCCCCCAAAGGTCAAAGGTAGCATGTGGCATGCTCTGTATCCCTGATGCCAGTCTCAGACTCTATCTGGGTCGTACCACAGTGGCGCCCTCCCTCTGCAGATTCTATCTGGGACATACCACAGTGCTGCTCCCCCATCAGAGTCTATTTGGGACATACCACAGTGCTGGTCCCTCCTGACCGATCCTCCCAGAGGCTCGTTATTGACGCACTATGCACATCTGAGTGCTCGAGTGCATGTGTGTGCAGCGCTGGGGGGCGGGGGACAAGCGTTAATTATACAGAGTGTAGTGTGATCGCATCATACCCCCGACACCCTTTCCAATTCCCTTTTCTCCTAATGACTTTTCACTCATGGGGTTGTCCTCGGTAAACATATCAAAGCATGCTAGACATTTCATCCAACTGTCATGTTAATTTATGCTAAACATTGCCGGCTTCATGAAATCACCATTGTGATTCTCCTATCTGGCAATGTCTACGTGACGCTGGTGCTGTGATGCCAAATCCCCGTCGCCGCCTCTGCGGGGTCTAGCTGGCAGCAGCCCCGGATGTGGCCCCGCAGACTCTGGGCCTGCTGTGAGTCTGTGTCAACCTCCGAAGCCAAAAGAGATGCTGGCTAAAGGACCCAACAGCTGCACTGCTAACGACAGCCGCTGAGTGAACTAGTGCAGCAGCAGATCATGCAGACAGATGTTTTGTGAAATGCTCTCAAACTGTTCCAGACTCATGGGAGTTCTAGTTGCATAAAAATGTTCTGAGGGCAGCAGGAAAAATGATTGGTTCAGAGGGATAACCAATCAGATTGTAGAACAGGTGGGTCCAAGCAACTAAGAGGAGGTTAGACATCCGATTAGATGGTCCCGCCTCCCCTAGTTAATTGGGCCCACCTCCGCTACATTCTGATTGGTTATCACTCTGAGCCAATCATTTTTCATTCTGCCCTCGGAACATTTTTGTCTAAGTAAAACTCCCATGAGCCTGTTTCAGATGCCGTTATATCAAAAAGCTGGCGGGAAACCTTTTGGCTGGTACATTATTATGACACTTATGAAACCCTGAATAAAAACGTCTTATTTGTTCAAAGTCCTGTTTCCTTCTCTGGAGACACTAAAATTTCTCATAAATGTTTCTATTGCCATAATCTTGGCAATAATTTTTGCACAAGATTTAGGGGCATGCAGCATGAAAGAGCCCTGGCGTTGCATAATTAGTGTACGACTCATCACTGTAATTGCCCATCTCACAGAGCTTGTTTGGAGTTGGCTATCGTCATACTGTAAGAAATAGTAGCTTGGACCTGCACTTTATTCTAGAATAGTCTGGCCTTATTTGACTTCCATTTGTTGATGTGGACAGAGGCAGGTTGTGACCTGGCAACAAGCAGGCAACAGGCACTCCAGGTTGAGGGGATATGGTCCAGGCTAAAGCTTAACATCCTCTAATTTGTCGGGAGTCTCTGTCTGCAGCGGGGTTGTGACGCTTCATTGGCCAGTACCAGTGATTTTTTTTTCAAGGCTGAACCTATTAAAAGATCAGAAGTAATGTAGCACTACACAATAAAGGATTCTGTAAATTAACTGTATAAAAAATCAGTGCCTTGGGCATAGTTATGCTTTATTAAAAATATTATGTGTCGATTTGTATTGAGTGCATACACCACCAGACAAACGATTTGCACACCACAGGTTTTTATCACTTTTCAATTTATTTCATAATCCGCAGATATTTTATTCTTGTTAAGCATTGGAAAGTTGTGTGAACAACTATAAATGAAAATATAAGTCAAATCAATTTCCCTTATGACATGGAAAGAGTATGTAACAGTGCATGTCTGGCATCCTATTAACTGGTTGTGTGGTGTTGGCAGTCAGATTCTAGGCTGTCCTTTAAATGCAATAGTTAACGGCTTCATCCCATGAAACAGAGCAGTATTTAATGTCCCTTGTAGAAAGAATGCCTCAAATTTCTCTGCTGTTATAACTGCTAGATGAGGTTACTTTGATTTATCAAAGATAAAACATTTTCTTGCTAATAAAGGTACTCAAATGGTGAACATGCTGTAAATTTATTTGTTAGCAAAGTTGAGTGTATTGAGTGCATTTTTAATCAATGTTAAGTGAGTAACATGCATATGTAGAAAATCATATGCAAATATTTTGATTGGTAGTGCATGTATACACTTTTGCATTGATTTGGGACTGAGTTTGTGTGGGTGGGGTTAGGGTGAAGTTTATCTCAATATTTATCCTAAGTTAGCTAAGCAGATATTGCCTTACTCTCTCACTGAGCTCACTCCCATTCATTTTTCCTGTGTTATTACTTGAACTGTTGCTAAATGTTCTTTCCTTTTTGCTCCCCCCCCCCCCCGACTGCTTTTGCTAAACCTGTATCCACTCCCATATCCAGATAAAGCCCCCATTCCACTCAACCATTCACACATGGTATGGTCCTGTTCTCAATGCTGCCATTGGTCGATCTTCAGCAGTTACCGGCAGGCCAGACTAACACAGAGAGGGGGAGGGTTTTTCCCAAAACCTACTCCTGTTAAGAAGATCAAGAACAAACTGCATGTATTGGGAGGGGCTGAGCTCTCGCGGAGGGAACCTCCTAATTCTGACAGCAGTGACAGTGTGACTCTTGCCGGGAAGAGCCACCTGCGGCAAGGACATGAGCTTTCGGATTCACCTCCCCTCCCCCCTATCCCAGCGATTATCGACAGGACACGCTGTCACAGTAACGTGCGGTACCCCTAGGAGTTGGGCTGTGAATAGGATGGGCACTGAAGCGGCACCCCATCCTTAAATGACACGCTACATTGAGAGCAGGCGGTTTACTGCCTACGGGGGGGCAGCCAACGCCTCATTCAGTGAAACCATGTGTGTCTATAAAACTATGATCCCATAATTCCATGACAAAACTCAAAACGTGACAGACTGAGTAAAATTCCTCCCGCACTCTGTCCTTTGTGCAAGTCATTCTGGCTGAATTGCCCTGCATCCAATTAATTTTACTGGATAGATGAAATCCTTCCAGAATCAACCTTCATGGTGAGACAAACCAGAAGGATCCTGTTTGGCTTGATCTCTTACATTTTATACCATTATACATCTATTATTGATTCAGGTTTCTACTGATTATTATTATTATTATTGTTGTTGTTGTTGTTGTTGTTGTTATTTTATTTTGGTTTTTTTAGGAAAAATCAGTGTGGAGCAGCTTAAATGAAGAAAGACTTCCAGTTGTCTCTGAGATGCAATTAATACCACACCTATCAGTTAAGGCTGCCTTTCTTTTATAGACCCTTGAAAAAGAATTACGTAAACACCGCCACCCAATCCACCAACCCCCTGTCCCCCTATACTCCTGCCCCCCTATACCCCTGTCCCCCTATACTCCTGCCCCCCTATGCCCCTGTCCCCCCTATTCTCCTGTCCCTCCATACTCCTGTCCCCGCCATACCCCTGTCCCCTATACCCCTGTCCCTCCTATGCCGCTGTTCCCCCTAGCCGAGTCCGGCCTGGAATCTGTGAGCGTGTGGAACGGGCTGGAATGACCAGGAGGTGCCATATTTCCCCAGACTCCT
>JAODKC010000111.1:328457-349817 GCA_026777985.1 Mormyrops attenuatus
AGGGCATGTGAGGAGGACAGGACACGTCCGTCGATGACGAGCTGACGTACAACAGCCACACACACACACACCCACGCCCCAGAGGATGAATATGGACGTTGACAATGCTCAGTGCAGATGTGCAGCTTGCTTTCCATACATCCTTTTGGCGTTGAAGGAGCCATGGCTTGTCGGCCGTGTTGCTGTGTTCGCAGTCAGCGAGATGAGGCTGATAGCTTAAGGTATGTCTGTCGGTATCATGCCTGTCGTTGTTGCTCTCCAAGCTCCATGCATGACACTGATGCAAGTCACCCTTAAAAACCGTGCACACAGATTGAACTTGTTCACGTGGACCGCACATTTATGCCTGTGCTGTTGGTTCTCCCTCCTACACCTGGCAGATACACACGATGGAAAATGAATGAGCAACACGGCAAGCAGCTGTGCTGGTGAAGGTGAAAACAAACATCTACGACAGAGAGAGGGATCACCGCAAGGACAGCAAGCAAAAGAACAATTAAATAAGACCCTCTAAATGTAGTTTAATGGTTTAATCGCCCGTCATGCCCCTTGGCCTCGCTGGGACTCCAGCCACCATGATAATAGCTCTTCGTCTTGATGCTTAACCTTTACACTTTTGTTGTGACCTCACTTTGAGGCCGTAATGCATATTCTAAAGAGCAGCCCAGGAGGAGTCCGTAATTATTGTATTAGTGATTTAATACCAGGCCTTTGCTAAGCCTTGTCCGCAGCCAGCTGTAAAAGTGTGGGTGAATGGGGCACGAGCAGTGGCAGTGAGAAGAGGGGGCCCAGGTCCCTTAAAGCCCCGCCTCCTTTAGTACACCCCACCCCCCCCCGCTGCCATGCATGCCACATGCATACATACTGTCTGGTGTTGCAGCATCTGGAAATAACAGAGGGTCACTCAAGTAAAAGAACTGTACCTCCCCTCCTCGACGTGTCGGCGCGTTACCCCGTCGCCGAGCGGATATGTAGATAAAGGGCGTGACTGATAAAAGAGCAGGAATCTGACGACTGTCCAGGAACTGATGAAGTAAAGTAAATGTTAGCATAAAAGGTATTTCGCTAGCTAAATAAAGGCTGCCCATGCTACACGTCTGTGGGATCTGTACAGTTAGGGCATCTCACACAGAAGCTAAAATAAAGATTATAAAGCTAACTGGCCAGGTACTGTATACTATTAGTGTGAGCTATATTTGGATACATTAAATTACAGTTTATACATTGCACATTGTACAATGATACATTAATATAACTGAATTTTAAGAAATGGATCATAAATGAACCTATGACCAGCTCTGATAAAAGGTGGCTTATTATTTTATATACTGAAATATCTCTTATTTTTCATTTGCCTATTAATAGTACAGTAGATGGTAGCCCAAGACAATACAAGCTCATACCATGCAAATGGAATTAAAACTTTCCAAAGCTCAGAGGAAAATCGTTAGATAATATTAAAAGACCTAATTTTAGGGTGAAGAAAGTTGTGCGTGTCCCTCTTCCTGTCACTGTTCCTGACCCTGTCACTGTCCTTGTTCCTGTCACTGTCCCTGTTCCTGTCACTGTCCTTGTTCCTGTCACTGTCCTTGTTCCAGTCACTGTTCCTGTTCCTGTCACTGTTCCTGACCCTGTCACTGTCCTTGTTCCTGTCACTGTTCCTGTCACTGTTCCTGACCCTGTCCTTGTTCCTGTCACTGTTCCTGTTCCTGTCACTGTTCCTGACCCTGTCACTGTTCCTGTTCCTGTCCCTGACACTGTTCCTGTCCCTGTTCTTGGCCCTGTTCCTGACCCTGTTACTGTCACTGTTCCTGTCACTGTTCCTGTTCCTGACCCTGTTCCTGTCACTGTTCTTGGCCCTGTTCCTGACCCTGTCACTGTCACTGTTCCTGTCACTGTTCCTGTTTCTGACCCTGTCCCTGTCACTGTTCCTGACCCTGTTACTGTCCTTGTTCCTGTCACTGTTCCTGACCCTGTCACTGTCCTTGTTCCTGTCACTGTTCCTTTCCCTGTTTCTGACCCTGTCCCTGTTCCTGACCCTGTCACTGTTCCTGACCCTGTCACTGTCCTTGTTCCTGTCACTGTTCCTGTCCCTGTTCCTGACCCTGTCACTGTCCTTGTTCCTGTCACTGTTCCTGACCCTGTCACTGTTCCTGTTCCTGTCATTGTTCCTGTCCCTGTTCTTGGGCCTGTTCCTGACCCTGTTCCTGTCACTGTTCCTGTCACTGTTCCTGTCCCTGTTCTTGGCCCTGTTCCTGTCACTGTTCCTGTTTCTGACCCTATCCCTGTTCCTTACCCTGTCACTGTTCTTGACCTTGTCACTGTCCTTGTTCCTGTTCCTGTCACTGTTCCTGGCCCTGTCACTGTCCTTGTTCCTGTCACTGTTCCTGACCCTGTCACTGTTCCTGTTCCTGTCACTGTCCTTGTTCCTGTCACTGTCCCTGTTCCTGTCACTGTCCTTGTTCCAGTCACTGTTCCTGTTCCTGTCACTGTTCCTGACCCTGTCACTGTCCTTGTTCCTGTCACTGTTCCTGTTCCTGTCACTGTTCCTGACCCTGTCCTTGTTCCTGTCACTGTTCTTGTTCCTGTTCCTGTCACTGTTCCTGACCCTGTCACTGTTCCTGTCCCTGTCACTGTTCCTGCCACTGTTGCTATCCCTGTTCCTGTTCCTGACCCTGTCCCCGTCCCTGTTCCTGTCCCTGTTCCTGTCCCTGGCATTAAATGTCTGTTATCTTTCAATGGGTTTGTTTCTTTCTCTTTTATTTTTTACTTTTTTGGTCATCGGAGATTGTTAAACGAGGTGTGTGTGTGTGTTTGTGTGTGTGTGTGGGGAGGGGGGTGGTCATCCATCACAGCAGATGAAAAGCTGCAATTTTCACAGTTCTGAAAATAGGGCAGGACTGTGCGGCGGGGGCCCCGGAGGACGGAAACGAGGGCAAGGTTAGCGGGGGCTACAGGCCGGGCTGCGAGCCGGCATCCGCCGCTCTCCATCCTCATCATCCGCTCGGGGGGGGCGCCGCCGCGCGCCCCCCCCCCCCCCCCGGGGGGGGCGGGGCGCGGGGGGCCGCCCCCCCCCCCTTCCCCCCAACCAACCCCCCTGTGACGCCTCAGAATAGTGACACACTCATTCTACAACTATCCCACCCCTGGTGTCATTGTACAGAAAACAAAAAAAAAACGTCGTGACCTTTAAATGGACCCCTTTTCCAGTCTCCTGCTTATCGGCCCAGGCTGTCATTAAGGTGCCAGTGTACTGGGAGGCTCTGTGCATAGATCCATGGGGCAGGGTCTGGCGGCTTCTGTGCAGCACTGAAAGGCTCTCATGGCTCTCTGTATAGCGCTGAAAGGCTGCCCTGCATTCAGTCTCCAGCCTCCTGCCATCGGACACTACAGCACCTCCCCCGAATATCATGCCGTGCGATAACATGCCAGGAAAGCATCCCCTCTCTGAAGTTACAAAAGTCTACTGCTAGCTTTTTTAATTGCACATAAGCCGTCTATTCATTTATTTTTAGTTATATTATTTATTTCCTCAATGTTCCTTTTCAGGATATTCTGTCTGTTTTTACTATGTACTTTTTAAAATATTTCTTTGCACAGTTTGTTTGTTTCTCACTATGTGTCTTTGTGCATTGTATTGTTGTCCACTATACATTTGCTTATGCCCTGCGATGGGTTGGTGCCCCATCATGGGTTATTCCTTGCCTTGCGCCCATAGCTTCCAGAATAGGCTCTGAACCCCCGCATCTCAGTATAAGAGAATTGTGTATTGAAAATGGATGGACGTATACTCTCTGGCCACTTTATTAAGTACATCTCACTAGTACTGAGTTGGACCCCCTTTTGCATTCAGATCAGCCTTAATTCTTTGTGACATAGATTCAACAACGTTCTTGAAACATTCCTCAAAGACTTTGGTCCATGCGGATATGATGACAGATTTGTTTGCTGCACCTTCATGATGTGAATCTCCATGACATCACAAATATGCTCTATTGGACTGAGATCTGGAGCCTGTGGAGGCCGTTTGAGTTTAGTGAACACATTGTCAGGTTCAAGAAACCAGTCTGAGATGATATGAGCTTTATGACATTCTATGTTATCCTGCTGGAAAAGTAGCCATTACAAGCTGGTTACACTATGGTCATAAAGAGATGGACATGGTCAGCCACAATACTCAGGTAGGCTGTGGCATTTAAACAATGCTCAATTGGTACTGAGGGGCCCAAAATATGGCAAGAAAAATATCCCCCACACCATTACACCACAGCAAGCAGTCTAAATCGTTAATACAAGGCAGGATGGATCCATGCTTTCATGTTGTTTACGTCAAATTCTAACCCTACTATCTGAATGTCACAGCAGAAATTGAGACTCATCTGACCAGGCAATGTTTTTCCAATCTCCCATTGTCCAGTTTTGGTGAGCCTGTGCCCACTGTAGCCTCAGTTTCCTGTTCATAGCTGAGAGGAGTGTTCGTGGGAGTTTTACTTACACAAAAATGTTCTGAGGGCAGAAAAAAAGATAACCAATCAGATCTTGGTCAGATGTCAGACCAACCAATCAGATGTCTTGGTCTCACCTCCTCTAGTTGCTTGGACTTGCCTACTCTAAAATCTGACTCTTTGAACCAGTCATGTTTCCTTCTGCCCTTTTCGTGCAACTAAAACTCCCAAAAGTGACAGGAGTGGCATCCGATGTAGATTTCTGCTGTTGTAGCCATTCTGCTTCAGGGTTCAAAGTGTTGTGGATTCAGAAATGACCTGTATCTGCATGATGTTATACACTGTGCTGCTGTAATATGATTGGTTGATTAGATATTTGCTTCAATGAGCAGTTGAACAGGTGTACCTGATAAAGTGGCCAGTGAGTGTGGTTGTTTTTGTGACTTTACTTACCTTGTATGCATAAGAATTTCCCCATGGGATCAATAAAGTTTTATCTTATCTAATCAACCACATAATGAAAGTTAATCATAAGAGAAACAGAGTGGGCATTTAGTGGTGAAGGACAAAGGACGTAAAGTGAAGGCAGTCCTGGGGGGCCTGCTGTTCCACCTTATCTATGGCTCTTAAATTACCTCTGTAAAAGAGCTAGCCCATATATAAATGGGTGAAGCTTTAGATGTTGCCTTTGATTACTGTCATTAGAGTGGGTCACCCCCCCAGTTTTAACGATTTAACTGAACTGAATATCGTCATATGACTGGAGAAATTCCAGCTGAATTCCACCCTCTCTGACCACCACCCCCCTCCCCCAACTGGATCCCCATCTATTATTGCTGTCCTCCCAGTTTCGGTGCTGCTATCAGTCCCACTAACAATATGCCCAGTGACTCGTGGACACATAACAGACGTGTAAGACATAGAGGTCACAGCCTCCCCGCACCCCCATCCCTACCTCACGCACAAGAAATCTCCACTTCAACCACAGAATATATAATAAATAGGAAACGAAAATAAGCAGCGAGGTGATATTTCGACTTTCCTGCAGACTTCATGCGTCTCCGTTACGGTTCCGAATCACAAAAGTCCTGGGGGGGAGGCTTTATTTTCACCCTGCCATCGTATGTGTTGTTTCTGTCTGTTACATTCCGTGACACAGACTGCTTGAATGCTGTGACTGTAGTCATTTAACACGTCTAAGGTGGCATTTAGGAGTCCATGTAATTATGCAAACAATATTTACATGATTTTAAAAAGCAATGTGAAATGTCGATGTGAAATATAAATTCTGCTTCAAATATAAATTCGTCTGCTTTTTAAAGACAATGACTTCACCGGATTTTTAAATCATAACATATAGGCCTAAGTATAAATATTTACATTTTTTACTAATAAGAGGGCAAGCTACTTGGCTCATGACGCCCCCTTGTGGCATTTCGGAGACGGTGCGAATCCCTTCCTCCTGGCCAGCCCCGCTCATGTGCGGCAGCATGTAGGGTCAATGGCAGCAGGGCAAGCGAGCCAAGCGCTCCGGAGCTGTTCTGACAGATGGCTGCTCCCCTGCTCACGACGGCCCTCAAGAGCGCAGCTTGAGGCGTAGCGGCGCAGACGCTGCTTCCGCGAAGAGACGAGTCTTTGCTCAGCGCTGAGCCTTTAACAAACGGCTGCCAAATAAATATTTAGAGAAGCTGTGGGGGGCGTGCCTGCACGCCTAAGACCCATCCCCTCGGTTTCCCGGCTCAGCCTCTCACCTGACAGCTGAGCGCCCTGCGCTTGTGTCTGCGGCAGCGGCGCCCTGAGAAGCCGTCCTGCTCTCCCGACGTCTCCGCCGGGGGCGCCATCTGCGTCGCCCCCGAGCACGTGTGTTGTCCGGTGCCAGACATTACGCCAGACGCGTTCAAAGCCGAGAACTGTTCTTGTTTAGGTTTTTTCTTTTTTTGTTTGTTCGTTTTGTGGCAACTGTTAAAGTCATAATAACTGTAAATAAAACAAATGCCAAGACAAAAGCGTTTCGCGATCTAACCGATCGAGTTCGGCTAGGCGCCGACACTTTCCCTGAGCCGCTGGATGCGACAGTGGGTGACAAGCCCTTAACAGAGAAGACAAATTTTGGGTCATTATTACGAAAAGCTTCTTGCAAAGTGCTTTTTCTCGTCAAACAAATCTTCCGCGAGCTTTATGACGTTAAACATTTTTATGTGGCCATTAAACGGTGCGGCCCAAATTAGCATGAGCCTGTGGCGGTGCAGGGAGATAGCATCCACGAGAGCCACGGTTAATGGCATCTAATGAGCGCGCTGGTGCAGGGATGAAAAATAGCAATCAGACGCTGTTTAATGCAATTCGACTGATATTCTGCCAGAGTCACATACAGAAGATTGAGATGAGAAAGTGGATTGTTTCATTAGATTCACTTCAGCAGCCTCTAATAGATTCTTCGCCCAAGGGCAGTTTTGTAAGTAGACTGATCAGCTGTAACATTGGGTGTTTACCTCATTTTTAACGATACTCTAAGGTGTTTTTTTAAGTTTATTGATTCTATTGGGGTCTGGCATCCCATCCAGGCTTTTCCCCTGGCCTTGTACCCTGTGCTTGCTTGGGTTGGCTTCAGCCCCCCCTCCCATAACGAACCATGTAATGAATAAGCGGTTGGGAGATGGATCGATGGATAGATGATTGTATGCCGTGTTTTCTCGGTCTGGTCGATTGTTCTTTACCAGCTCATGCTGCTTCTCAGCTCGGCTGCCTTCTTGCTGAAACATCACTCCTGCAATCCTTGCTAAGTTCAGCGACCGATAGCATGTGGAGGCTCTTCAGCCCTGCATCTCTGGTTCATAGAGGCATGCTTGTGTTGTTCTCCATTACCAAATACATGTCGCCAATGATAACCCGACACCCCTCCCCCCAGCCGCCCCAGCTGTGCAATGGTCATATGGGCCCCTTGCTGGACAGTCCCGTGGACAGTAGCTTCCAGAGTCAGCATCTCCAGCAGCTTTAGAGAGTGACAGATGGGCCCGGTGGGAAAACAGGCCAGCGACACGAACTCTCGGTGTGTCACCACAGCAAGAGACCTGGTACAAAGTAAAAGTAATGAGCTACCAATGCTCTGGTCCTTACTGGAGTTAACCAAATATACAGTAAAATAACGAAATATCTGCCTCCTTCCTAATTCCCTCTATTTTTGTTTATCTATAACACTGAATTTAGTATAATACATAGGACAACCTGAGGAAGCACAACACACCATTGGTAAATGATCATTTGATTCATTGAAGTAAGGAGTGACTGTCATATCCTGCACACCTGACCCTCTCATCTCCTCTCCCCCTGTTGAGCCACGCCTGTTGCTTGTTACCCCTTATTAGTCCTTGTATTTAAGTACCTGTTTGTGTTGTCTGCTCCAGTTGGTCATTGACGATGCTTCTCTTATCAGCCTGTGTCCTTCCTCGTACACGCAGAAAAAAAAGGGAATAATTTGTACCCTTAGCTGTAGGTAATTGTACCTTTTAAGGTACAGACAGATACAGACTCTCAGGAACATTTGTGTACCATCGATGGTACAATAACAAGGGTACAGGCCCAGGGACAAGCAAAGGTACAAATTTTTACCCTTTTTCCTGAAAGTGTAGTAGCCCTCTTGTTTAGGTCCCTCCTGGTCCTGTTTCTTTCCAGTCCATGATTATTTAATTTTATTTCAATAAAACCCCTTTTTGGTTCATCAAAAATGTCTGCCCTCGAGTCTCAAAAGGCATGACATCGACAGACACTGACTGTTTAACATTTGTTAACATCTAAAAGGTTTTAAATAAACATGCATTACTAACATGTTTTAAGTGCATAAAACAATACAAATAATACAGGAGGGGGCTAAAATCAGTCAGAGAGATACAGGTCATGAAGGGATCTATGATTGTATATATATCAATGTGGGCAAGAATGAAGCAGCATTTTATTCATATGATCAAACGTGTTGTGAACAAATCCTCCCTTGTGCAGGAAATGTATTCCAATTATTAAATGACATGAAGCAAATCCTTCGCATTACCACAGGTGGTTTGTACTGAAAATTCTTCTTCTATTAGATAACGGATAAATTGTACTGTGTAATTATCAAAGTTGACCCATTTATTTCCACATCTGCAGCGTTTTGGGAGGGGAAATACAGAAATGTAGACCTGCAAGTTAGATTTTGTGAGCTGAGGTAATCTTTAAGACTCACAATGCCATCTTGTATGCTTTTTCCTGTTATCTATTCTTTAAAGCTCATTGAGAATGAAAAGTCAGCTTATAGTAAAATCCCAGGTCACAGGGATTCCATAAACAGGGAGAACATCTTCATATATATGCATGTGGATGAGTGTGCCCTGTGATGAGCTGCCCCCCCCCCATTCTGCATTATGCCCTACTTTGTGCCTGTTGTTTCTGGGATAGGCTTTGGATCCCTGTGACCCTGTATAGTGGTAAGGAAGATGAAGAAGATGAACGTATTCATACATGGTATGCATATTTGATTAACGGCACTGAGTATTTACTCATGTTCTTGAAGGAGTGTATGTTGTCTGTGTGTGTGTGTGTGTGTGTGTGTGTGTGTGTGTGCGTGAGTAGCTGTGGTATCCTCACACTTTCCTCTTCCTTTATACAGGAGTACCACCCCTCAGGGCTGTAGCCAGTCCCCACCTGAGATGATCTGAAGATGAGTTCAGGTGCCATGAAGGGGTTAGGAGCCAACCGCAGCCGGCACCTGTCCGAATCCTGCGACCTGTCAGACTGTTCCCCAGGACCCCTGTACCCGACCGGCACACTCCCCCGAAGTCCCTACCTTCTGAGTCCCACCATGGACCACTACGGCACTATGGAGCCCCACCATTTTGTCTCCCCCAACCCTGGCACCCTTCCGCCTGAATGCCTTCTGCCCCTGAGTAACCAGATTTCTAACAGCAGCACCTTCCCCCGAATCCACTACAACTCCCACTTCGACCAGGCTGACTTCTCACCCGTGTCCATGCCAGCCGGGGACAGCATCGGGGGCATTGGGACGGGCACCCTGGGTGGCCCCATGTCCATGGGGATGAGCGCCGGCATAGGCCAGAGCCCCGTCATCACCAGTAGCTCGGCCGTCATATCGCCAAGTGGGAAGATGAACCGGCTGCCTGCCAACCTGCTGGACCAGTTTGAGAAGCAGCTGCCCGCCCACCGCGACGGCTTCAGCACCCTGCAGTTCCACCGCAGTGGCGCATCCAAGCAGCGCGGCGACAGCCCCGGCCGCATACGCTACCTGGTCAACTCGGTGCAGAAGCTCTTCGCCAAGTCCCAGTCCCTGGAGGTTTCGGGGAAAGGGCATGCCAACGGCCGCTTCTCTGCAGGCTCCGGAGCCTCTGCCGGGGACGGCAAGCACGGACGCCGCAGCAAAAGCAAAGAGCGCACCCCGAAGGCTGAGCCCCCCAAGCGCCGACCGCGCTCTAACATGTCTGGCTACTGGAGCTCCGATGACCTGGACAGTGATATTGGTAGCTACCGCAGCCCCATGAACATGATGAGCTTGGACCAGTCCACAGTGGACGGCCAAGCTTCCAAGTACTTCATGAACTCCTACAACACCATCGACAAGCACACACTCAAGGGCTCCAAGAGCAACAACAACCTCAAGAACCAGGCGTGCCTGGCGATATCTGCTCCTGGGGGTGGTGCCCCCCGGGCCATCAGCTCTGGGGTGGATACCGACTTCCTGAAGGGCGGCTCTTGGTCCACCTTGACCCTCAGCCAGGCCCGGCAGATGTGTCAGAGGGGCTCAGCCACCATCGACAGAGCAATGCTGACCAAGTCCAAGTCCTGCACCCAAGACCTGACCTGCCACTATTTGCAGGTACAGGAACAAGGGAGTTTGACAGAAGATGAGCCACTTTACAGTACCTAGACTAACTTTGACAATAAAAGAAGGTCACGATAAGGGTTAAATTACCGTATTTATGTCCTTTCAGTTTGTTATGTGATATATGTAGTGAACACCAGGGGACACAATGTCCCAAATCCCCAGTCGACATCTCAGATCTTGCCAACTGTGTGCAAGTCTAACAATCTGGACCAGCAAGGATTCCCTATTTGATATAAATCATGTGTAAACTTAAAACATCACATTTCTCAGTCTTGTCCCTTCATCTGTGCAGCTCTTAATGGTATTTGTGTTTTGGATAATTTAAGATACATATATCACACAACTCTGACTAGGAATAGATGGATGAATGGATGGGCATTCTACATATTTAGACCTGAAACAGACTCGTAACACTGTCTTCACAGTATTCTGACGGTGTGATTATTCTGGCTAATGATAAACATTCCTGTTTCAGTAAAACCGCTGCTATTTTTCCAGCTAAGCAGTAATGCACATAGGTTGAATGATGGATATTTAGGGAATAGTGCTGGTGTAAAGGCTGAGCAAGGTCAGCTCAGAGATGGGTCATTGTGCCTCCCCAGGTCCCCCCCGAGGACTGGAACAGCACCTTGGGCAGAGGCAGCAGCTCCGGTGAGATCCCCTGCCGGCGGATGCGCAGCGGCAGCTACGTAAAGGCCATGGGGGACCTGGAAGACAGCGACGACTCTGAGAGCAGTCCCAAGCCCTCGCCCAAAATGGCAGCACGCAGGCAGAGCTACCTGAAGGCTACGCAGCACTCGCTCAGCGACCAGCTGCCGTCCCGCAAGTAAGTCTCTGCTGTTGCTTCCACTGCCCACTGGGGAGCATCTACATAGACAAAGGGAGGCTGAGAATCACAGGAGTAGCACAGTGGTTGGATTAGGACACATGGGGAAGTCGTCATGGCAACAGCCATCAACGTTCCGGTCAGCAAGACGTCCAATAGAGCCTGTGGACACTCTCTCACGCACCGGGCTCTGTGTGTGCGTGGTCATGCAGTGCAGTTGGTACATTCTACACACCTTGACACCTTTTTGCTCATGGGAGTTTTACTTACACAAAAATGCTCTGAGGGCAAAATGAAAAGTGATGGTTCAGAGAGATAACCAATCAGATTGTACAGGAGGTGGGTCCAAGTGACTAGCATAGGCAGGACCAACCAATTAGATGTCTTGGTCCCACCTCCACTGGGTGCTTATAATCTGAGTGGTTATCCCTTCAACTTCTTCACACTTTCTGTTTGAAATTCCTCAATGTTTTGTAAAGGTGAAGCATAGATTATATGGAAAAGCTGTCTGGCTCATTCATTAATGCAAGTCTTAGAGATCTACTCTATAGGACCTGATAACATCAAGTTTATGTGTGAGTGAAAGGTGTATGACCTGCGATGGGTTGGCACCCCATCCTGGGTTGTTCCCTGCCTTGCACCCCTAGCTTCCAGAGTCCAGAGGCTCCAGACCCTTTACAACCCTAAATTGGACAAACAAGTACAGAGAACAGATGGATTGGGTCAGTGTTGTTCCCACAAAGGGTGCCAACATATAATTCTATTGTTTCTTAGAAAGTAAAAACTTAGAAGAAAGCAAAAAGATTTTTTTATAGGACTCTGTCCAGTTTATGAGGTATGGCATAACATAAAGATCAGTAGTTCAAAAGAACTATGTTGTTGGGGTTATAGTACATATGTGATTCTAAACGCCACATACATGGGAAGTAACTGAAAATATTAGGTAAATATTGTATTGCATTTTCTGAATAAATTGTAGGTGCTTTTTAAGCAAGTTACTACATCATAAATGATGTGTTTTACTTTTCAGTCGAGTGAATTATTATACCTACTGCTGCATTTAGTTCTGGTCCTAATTCTGACATCACTGCTGTTTAAAATCCACAGGGATCCAAATTTCGCTGTTATGTCTGCTTATCGTCATCCTGGGATTTAAACTAGAATGAGAACAGATTGCACTCAAATGATTAGTGAAAAGTCTCGCTCTCTGTACAGTGCAAATACTGTAGAATATAAAGGAAAATGCCATAAATAATGCAATATGAACGCAAATGCGTTATACAGGTAGTTGTAAAGCAATATCTAGTGCATGAAGAGAAAATCTCTAATATAACAAATAAGAAGCAAGCATGTGCCTGGTTATTGAAATCACTGATGGTTAAGCTGGTATGGAACACGTTTTTATTTAAGCCCGTGCTGCAGACAAGAGTTGTCCTTTCTATGTCAGTTCATCAAGTTGACACTAGGTGGCAGCCTTTTAACAAACTCTCTCCAGTGACCCCCTACTTATTTTACATGGAACCTGTGCTTGTTTTAGCCCATAACCCTTACCTCGTAAGGGCAAATATTTAAACTTCTATTATAGGGTTATACTATATTCCATAGATAAAGAAACGTAGAAGTTGTGAGGTAGTGGTATAGACTGTGCTAAGAAATGGAGTTCTTAATGACTGCATATTTGGAATAGAGGTGATTTTAACCCTACCCCTCCTCACCCTCTTCCTCGTGACCTCTGTCACCAGCAGAGCTTGGGGCTGCACAATGCTGCATGGGGATCTAGAGCCAATGTGGTCTCCAATGCAAAGTGTGTCCTCTCTACATCAGCTGGGCAGGTCAGTTCAGTTGGGGGAGAGGGAGGTGATTGTTGGGGGGGGCGGCACAGAGTGCCAAGTCGCTGGGCCAGCGCTGCGCCATGTGCGTCTGTACCTCTGCTCCTTCACCTGCCTATCCCACCCCCCACATCAAAGCGCCGCATCTTCTTGGTCACTCCGTGCCATGCCACGATGGCTACCGTGGCCATCTCTTATTTGGTGTGTCACGGGATGACAAACGCCAGAGGGGGACATTCTGCTTCATCTCGGTGAGGACCGCGGTGTGGCACCGCAGGCAGAAATGGTGGGCCCGCCCTTGGACCACGTTTCCCGCCACCATTTCACCGCGACGCCTAGCGGAAACTCTCACTCCTGCTTTCACATGCTTGTTCTCCTCTGCTTGCCACCAGGGCCCATCCAGGCTTAGGGGATGATTAAAAAAATGGCACTAAGGGAGGAGATTCAGTCCTTGTCCTCTGTTTTTACCGCCCCCTCACAGCTGTCTTCCTTCCCTGAGGGAGCTCTCCACCAACCGCAGCCTGGACAACCTGGACTGCTTCGGAGGGCCTGCCGGCTCGCCCTTTTTACAGTGGGATGATGAAGACTTCGGTCGGGCCTGCAGCACACTGGGGAAGAGCAGCTGCCACAGCCAGGTCAGTGGGATCCCAGACCAGGCTGGGGCCCAGGCTCCCAGGAAGAAGGCCTCCCCGGTTCTCCAAGCTACAGCAGGCTAGTGGCTGAGACCGAATTCTCCACGGCCTTAAAAGGCAGCCGCTGCCATTTCAGCACGTGGGGAGATCTCTGTAACAGTGGACATGTACGTCATTCCGTGTGATTGGTCTCATAAAGGACCAGCTGAAGAGGAAGGAAACGTGACTCCCTCGAATTCTGCGCCCGCTAATAGCTACTTCGCTTCGTTGTAAAATCGTCACACCCACGATCACCAAAATTCACATTGGGCATAGACAGTCAGTAGGCCTCCATTTGAGGCTCCTTGAAGATTTGGGGGTTGCATGTGCCTCGCTGAGCCAAGGAGAGCTGCCAGATGCTTGTGGTGGGACCTGGGGATTAATAATCACCAAAGCTTACAATTAGAGATGCCAGGAAAGTATTTGCACATGTCATTTTGAGAAAAAAAAATTAAACACTGGGACGTTTATTATGGTCTAATGTGGATAATTCTGCTTTTTATCTAACTTGTGTCAATATGCATGGAGGGTTGTTTTTTAGCTACATGCTAGAAAAATCACCAACTTTCGTATTATCATATGTACCGACTCTACGGTCCAGCATTTTTAATTATTTGTCATGACACCTTCGAGGGGAAGCTGGCTTGGTGACAAAAGATTTTCCTCTGGGACAAAACACCTCCGTCCACACACCTTCTTATAAGCATCCGTCTCTACATGGTGGGGGGTCTTGCCAGAGGACTATATCGAGGAGGTATAGCTTTCCCCATCGGGGTCTGTTAATTCCGATAAACAATTATCAGCAACTGTAGCAGCAAAACTAAGCAAAGGACGTTATGGTAGTAGCTCATGGGAGTTTTACTTACACAAAAATGTTTTGAGGGCAGAAAGAAAAATCAGCTGTCTTGGTCCCGCCTCCTCTAGTTGTTTAGACTCACCTCCTCTATAATCTGATTGGTTGTCTCTCTGAACCAATCATTTTTCATTCTGCACTCAGAACATTTTTGTGCAAGTAAAACTCCCACGAGCATGCTAGCAGAGGAAGAACAGTAGAAAAGGGAGCAAGCCAGTCTCATGGGCCAGGCCTGTAACTGCTAACACCCTGGATCTGCAGGGTGGAAGGAGAGCTGGAAATCTCGTTCGCTTCATGACGTAAATAAAAATCGATATTATAAATAAAATTAATAAATGCAAGCAAGCTCTTAAAGATGCCTGCAAAGAAGGAGCCAGACACCTAGGTGGTCACTTAAAGATGAGCACAGACATCCCTAAGGGGATTTTTTTCTGGCCAGGTATTGCGTTAAAGCTCATTAATAAATGCACCGGTATGTTCAAATCAACTGCAGCCAGTCAGATATATGATTAACCTCTTCATGATGGTGTGTGTGCTCTTTGTGTAATTTAGTTTCTTAAAAGAGGGGAATAAAGTCAAATTATGGAGGTGACTGATGGTGATGGCCATTCCTCTGTGATGTTTATGTAGTTACCTTGCTATGGCTGGGTTAGTTTTAGCAGAAATATTGTTTATACAGTGGGAAATTAACAACATCTACATTAGGGACTGGATTAAATTCCTTTGATTTGTTCACACCGTCATGACTGCTGGTGGACTCAGCTAAGGAAAAGGTCACGTGACCTGCTGGTATCTGGCCAGGTGTGCTCCCCCCTCCCCTCCACCCAGCATCCTTAGGACTTGCCTGCCCTTTCAGGTTCGGGAATTGGAGGTAAGCCACCGATATGAGGAGACCTGCTCCGAGTCGGTGTTCGGCGAGTCCGACTCCCAGGCCGTCGAGGCTCTGGACCTCCCGCTGCCCACCTCCTTCCGGTCACGCAGCCATAGCTACCTGCGTGCCATCCAGGCGGGCTGCTCACAGGATGATGACACTGCCTCCCTGGACTCCGACTCACCCCCACCTACCGCCACTACCGTCCGCACCTACAGTACAAGCACCAGTGAGTACCATTTTGCCTTTTGGACTTCGTCCTAGGGCTTGCCGCCACGAGTGGCTAATCACAGCCTGACTTACTGATCCTAAGGAATCGTCCAAGTCCTATATTAGCACTGTGGTTAAATGACCTTTAGGCTGGAAAGCAGCTTTAGAGACGGCTACGGATGTGATTCTGAGGGAGAATTTGGAAGACTCGCATGAGGGCAACAGGGGGAAGGTTTAAAAACATCTAGCAACCTTCTCCTAATATATTATTTATTGTGGAGTATTTGCATAGTCATAAGTCATTAGGTCTTTATTGCCTTTTTCATTTTTGCAAATTTTGGAAGATATTGCAATATATTACAAGTGATTTTTCTCGTACTGCATCTCCCTGTTCCTGTCTTCATCATTTAGGCTCAGTTCAGAGTTCAGAGTTTTTCCTAAAGTGATTTGAATTTATGGTAAAAGCATTTGGTTTTGATGAAAACACTTTGTTATTTTTGTTTAATGATGCTTAGCTTATTTATGCTAAAAGGTTTAAACAGAAAACTAGCCAAACATTCTTGAGGGGAAAAACAGCAATCAGCAAAAAAAAAAACTGGTGTAACAAACGCTCCTGCACACTTCTGTTGTTGAACGAGAATGGAAAAGCAAATGTAGATTAAGTAGCACCAAGCAAGCCTTCAGCTCAGCTCTCTACAGATTTTGCGCACCCAATGGCAGCTATGCGGTACAGTTCATCGGTGTGGCCTATGTGGGATCCAGATTTATGAAGGACCCACCATCTCGTACAAACGCTGCTTACCCCTTGTGTGGTTAAATAACACAGCGTCATCGAGCAGCCGGCACATCCTGTCCGTGTTCAATCAGAGCACCTAGAACAGGTCTTTGCAGCAGTAGTTATGCCTTGGGCTCTCATTTCTGCTGGCACCAAAACGGCACGTCTGCTCCAAGGCCGGCAGAGTCACATGGAGGTGGGGGCTGGAGCCAAGCCAGGTGTCTCGTTCTGTGCACACTGACATCCCTAGTATCCTTTCCCACTAGGTCACATGGCAGCAGACATCTTCTCAGCTAACATTTTTGGAATGGTACTTTCTCCTAAAATAAAATTGTCCAGTTGTGCAGTTTTATAAAATTCTATGTAGGCCACAGAAAACATCCCGTAAAAAGTGTTCAGCGCACTGCAGATGAAGTTAGATAAGAAAAATGTTTCCTGATTTTTTTTCCAGTATTTGGATCAGTGAATCATTTTAAACAGTTTTTTTTCTGGAAAATGACAAACCTCTATGGAACATTACCCAAACGCTTAAGGAGCTTTTTCTGACTGGGCTAGACCAGTGGTTGGGGTGCTAGGTTAGGTTAGTCCAGGAAACGCTCCTATGCACTTTCTAATGTATTCTAATTGGTTCCCACTGCCTTTCATTTTTTTTCTCTCTCTCTCTCACACACACACACACACAGGTTTGTAATTATAATGTAATTGTAATCATTTTTAGTTTTTTGATTGCATTCACTGATTTTTGTGGGGACGTGAAAAATGGTCCCTACAAAATCAGAATAACAGGTTTTTATTACATTGTGGGGAATAACAATGTAATATAAACATAATCCACACACACACACACATAAAACACAAGGCTTATTTGATAGAAACATCAGTAATCTACATGATATTTCTTCGATCAGTAGGTTTACTTGGAGTAAAGCGATGGTGAAACACAGAGTGGCTGATTCTTCTATCAGCCAACATAAGTATTGCTGAATGTGTTGCTTTGAAAAAGGCACAAGTATCCAGGAAAACCGAACTTCATTGTTCTTCATGATGTTCACTTTTGGAATTGCATTAATATCTTTGATCATTAGCAAATAATAATAATAATAAATGGAGTTTGGAAGTTGGATAAACTGTACAAACAAAAATATGTGTAAGAATTACATAAGATATTCTGATAAAACTGGTTTCAAGTCTGTTTTACTGAAAATTTGCGCTTATTTTAATATAAAAAAAAACATATATTGGACTCAAAAGCGTTTCTAGCTTCTAGAAATCTAGAATCTGACTTCGATGACAAAATCCTCCCTTAACAAGGAGAATGTGAACTGCAGCAGACCACCAAGCACAGCCACGTAGGTGCGAAGACTTCCAGAGGGCAGGAGTGCTACAATTCTCTTAAAATGCAGAAGAGAGATATAAATTACTATATTATTTTTTAGTGTGTTATATAACTAAAAACAACAATTCTCTAAATAATGATTGCCCAGCTAGGATCAGATAACTGATTTGAAAATCGCAAAAACATATGTTGGTTTCCCAACTGTGATAGACGCAGCCTAAGACATAAAGGAATTGGGGAATTGATTCTTTTTTACCATTTATTATCTGTAATCATTTACCGTTAGTTTAATCTACCTTCTGTCGGTTTTTCTGCGAAGAACATATTATTCTTACGCAACGCTACTTTTGTGAGATTCAAGTAAGGATTTTGTCACTGGAAACGGATCCTCGTTGAAATACCGATTAAATCATTGACATGAGAAATAAGCCGACTATCAAATTAGGCGGGGTGAAAATGCAGTGAATACTGGGTGGTGGTTCCTTTGAAGGTGTCGAGAGCTGCCTCACAAAGAGGGAAAGACAAAGACGAGATGCGCCCAATGAACGCAGGAACGGGCCGACATGAGCCAATTATATTCCGGTATTTGTGAGTAACGTTTAACGTTAGTTTTTAAGGCGGGATTACGTAAAATATTATCCAATGAACTCTGCTCATAGGTGTGATGGAAATAACCCATATTCCAATTATAGTGGTCGCTGGGCGGGGTTTCTGAGGTCCGGCCCAATCAGATCAATTGGAGGAGTTTCCAAATGGCCTCTTTCTTTCCGCGACGTGGAGCATTGAGTAGGAGAGAGTGCTTATGATTATTGATATTTAAAAAAAACTGTGATCGAGAAGGGCAACTGATCGGCGCACAACTGGAACGTCAATAAAAAAGGGGAGAGAGGCACGTTTCTAGAAGTGTAGAAGATGTTGGAGTTGCGGATACGGCCATCGATCATCAGACGAGGAGAAGATAAATGCTGCATTTGGTAAATCCATGGCACTCTTTTGCTTGTATTTCCCGGGACTGGTAATGACCGAGTCACTTCTGTTGCTGCTTTGGGATTTCGTGCTGGTGGGTGCGAGGAACGTCGTGTAATATGATCGCCGATGCTTCTTTCTCGCTCACCAGGTTGCCAGCTCGGTTAGACTTTGATTTGTGAAGTCTCCATCCATGCTTGCCTTCCAGCTTCACAATCCAGTGACCTAACTGTGCATGTGCAGTGATTTCTTTTGTGTTTTCACGTTCATGTGATTTTTGTTAATGTTTAACCTGAGAAAGTGGAACATACCTGCATAGCTTTTGAGAGTCCCCGCAGGTACGGCGTGTCTCATCAGCAGCCGCTTCATGGGTTTCTCCTGTCTTACCTGCCTTTTGTTATCCCGTGTTTTACGTTCTGGTTATAAAATGCAACGCGAGTAATGCTTAAAACTTAAGAACACTAAGAGGTGTGTAATTTAATAACTGAAGTAGTCAGGAAGCGTGACAACTCGCTTACCCCTTCCTTGCTGCGGTGTAGATATGCTTTTTTTTGTAAGCCTATTGTCACAACAGCCACATTTTTACAGTAAGACTGCCATAGAGATTGTAAAAAGATCCCCATATCATTGAAACATAATCGCCACAAAGATATGTGCCTGGAGTCGCGAACACCAGGAACTGGTTTTAAATACCTCAGCCATCTGAGAGATTTAATTCCCTAACCTTGGCAGTTGCAAAAAAACATGATGGAAAAGGGTGAAGTCGTATATTTATATATGCTGCTGCAATGGAGGTTCACATGCTAGACGGCTAACCCCATTGCTGAATAAATTCAGTAATTTCATTTTGAATAGATCAGATCCTATATAACACGTGAGTCAGTAAACCCGGCATTTTTAGGAACAGCGTTACGTACGCCTCTGTCATACTGCAGGTGGTCTTTTTCCCGAATAGGAGATGACAGATTATCGGTTGAAGTAGTAGCGAAAGTGGTGTAATTTTAAGCACGCGCTGACAGCCGCAGTGAGGCGCTCTGCGCTGCCTTCCCGTGACCACGCCCCTTCAGTATAACCACGCCCCTCCAGCTTCGACACAGTTTATTTCCCTTAACCACGCCCTTTCCGATCGCCACGCCCCTTCGGCTTGTTCCCCGTCGCCACGCCTCCTCCTCCTCCTCCTTCCAACTGGCCCTATGCACGGCTCTGGCGTTTCGAACCGGGTTCGGTCCCCTGTTTCCTGACCCCTCTAAAGGACCGTGGTATGTTCTGTTAAACTGCCGCCTTCCTATCGGTACGGGTCGGCTGGGTTCAGAGGACAATCTAAAGACTTGTTTAGGCGTAATTCTCCACCTTCCCCCCGGATGCGGTGTCGACCGGCAACAGGCAAATGCGACTCTTCCACTTTATTTCGAAGAGAAAGAGCTCCGTTTCGAGGACTTTGATGGTATGTAGTATTTTTATAGAGACTCCTCTGTCTTCTTGTACTCTTATTTCGCCCCCTTTAATGTCCCGACTTAATGGCTGTTAACAGTATAACACAAGCTTGTCAGTTGTTCTTTAACGTGCTGTAAAATACCAGTCTTTGGTTTTTCTCTTACTGTCTGGCGCGTATATTCTCCGTTGGGCCCTTATTAGGTAGCCCAGCGCGTGTGTATTGCGAGTTCAGGTAGGAAATGATTACATCGGCATGCCGCAGTCATGCACAAACCATCCCAGCAACTCCCAGAGTGTTGAAACTCTGTTCACATTTCCCATGAATCGTTGTTTTTGCGGTGGCACTGTGTATCATGTGTAATGTCCTTGTCTCCAGCAGAGCTTGTTTGCTTGCTGATAACTTTGATAACCACCCCTACGTTTCTTCTGTCCAGGAAGTTGATTTGTCTGATTTTTTTTTTTTTTTGGCACGACACCCGGCGTTTTGGCATTTACGTGGTTTTAGAGGGTGCTCTGTCTAACCTTTATCACCTTGTGTGTCGCACTCTATTGTTAACCTAGTCAAGTGAGTAGATTTAAACCTCTTGCTTATATTGCCTATTAAGATGTTTTTCTGTATTTAGTGAATCCTGTCCTCCAGAGTTTTGACATATTCTCACTATGACTATGTTTTGATTCTTTGGTGCCAGGACAACCAATCAGAGGTTTTAAACATATGTAATTTTGTCTTTTTTTTTATTCCCTTTCATCCTTTGGGTTTATTTTCTTGGTTACTTTTCCATAACATACCAGTCAGAATAGAATAAGTAGTTATGTCTCTCAGTGTTTACAGGAGAATATATAAAATGGCTGAAATATATTATTCTATATATGCCTAGAAAAATACCTTTTTCCTGCCTCTGGGTTTGGCCAGTGTCTTCAGACTGGCAACCAAGAGGTCAGATTTTAAATCAGCTGTTCATCCTGTTCTCCTGGCACTGTTCCTGAGATTTCCCATAATCCCGTAATGGTTTCATTCAGAATTTTATTTGCTGTACAGAGCTGTATGATACTGATTATACATGTTTCAGGGTGGTTAACTTGGTCATTTCAGTCTCCCTTCTCTATGCTTGGTGGTACCTGGGTGGCTTATCTGCTTCACATTAAGGTTCATGCAATGAAGCTGTGGCCAGATTTAAGTGTCATAAAATAGTCTGGGGTGAGTTTCTCGAAGACTTCTTAACGCTACGTCGTTCGTTAGTTCTATCTTTTAACACAGAACTTATGAACGAC